>NIPQ01110661.1:0-15306 GCA_002806875.1 Lepidotrigona ventralis hoosana | reverse complement strand
AAAGTACGAGGAAATTGATCGATTATTTTAGGCAATCTCGTGACGTGTAAAAGATATAGTAAGATAACAAGAAGGGCAATTGGGAAATCAAATAAATAATTTTTACAAATTATTTTATATTAAAAAAAAAAAAGATGCTAAGTGACAAAGAAGAGGCTATACTCCTGTTATAAGTCGTTTTCTTCTGAAAAGAGATAAGACTGTTTACATTCTATGCTTCATTTTAGTATGCACATAAATTCCGCGGGCTCCCTAACATTTCGATAAGAAGAACTTTACGGTGAAAAATCGCTTTCCCGTGAGCAATTTATCGTAATCTTCCGCCTCGTGTCACATTTTTCAAGCATATTCATTCGATTGCATGGCGTGTACACTTCTGTGCATATAATTCTACATAATTTACGCCTCCGTGATAATACCAACTCCCAGCTGTCCCGTATCAATTTCCCAACATACCCTCGTTCGTGGCTACACTGCATCTGGTCAGCTACATTTCTATAGAACAGTATAGCACTTTGCAATACGGGTGTCCTTGCATAAATTATATTTCTGCTCTACATGCTATAATTAGTTTTCCTATTGTGCATTTTTTCTTTCACTTTACTCCATCCCTTTTTTTTGTTCAAAGTGTAAGTTACGTTTCGTTCCAGGCTCATATAGTTTCCAATTTGTGTTTTTCGTTTTCGTTACTTTCAATTTAAAGAGATTTCAAAGTGCATATATTGATAGTTGATAATGCACAACATTTTTCTTCGAAAATACAACATTATAATTTCAAATGAACTGCCTNCGAAAATACAACATTATAATTTCAAATGAACTGCCTGCTATTTAATCTGTTGCCTTTTGAAATCATCCGCGAAGAAGCTCGTCGTCAAACACCAAGATCGTCCTACAAACAAAGTACTACAGAAACGCGACTTGTTCCTTAAATCCGCTCGAATAACACATTATACACTCTGAAATAACACCATCTTAATCCACGATCACTACATTCCACTACCGTCTACCGTCTCTCGTGCTTGGCTCACTTTATCTCAACTCCGCTCTCTCGCCTTTGCGCTCCGTTTCTCGACACATGTAACTTTCTCATGGATTCTCCTCTCTTGCCGACTCTTCTCTTCTTTCGAACCGCCTTGGAGAGAAGTGGATCACAAGTACACAATAGAGAAACTTCGCAGCGTAAACTCGCGATAACTGACAGGACACCACGCTTGTACGACACTGTACGTGGACGATGTGCGGTTGTGGTAAAACGCGCGCATGGTTCGACTGTCTGCGGTCGCAAACGGGCAAATACGTGTAAGGACAGCCGAGCGGATGTGTAATCCGGGATTTTCTATTTTCCCGAGGATAGGCCTGATTATCACGACGCGTGAATGAAAAGTGATGATGGATCGCGGACGTCGATCGAGATGAAGCGACTAACTTTGTCACTGAGATCTAGGGATCACGGGGAACTAATCGTGCGTCTCTGAGCGACACGAGTTTCCAGCGAGGTATTCTGACAGATAATGTGAGGAAGGGAATGCTGAGCGTGATGTAATATATAAATATATATACTTGGAAAAATCCACTGAAACAAATAGGCTGTGCATTTTTATGCATTTTTAAATTTCTGTGAAGGCAACGAAGGAAATGGAATATAAATAAAAAAGATCTACTTGAATATAGGCTAATTTGGGTATTTTGTATATTTCTGCACGTTATGTGAACCTTCAAATTTCCCACAAATTCATGAAGATCCGCTGTCTAATTATAAATTGATGCAAGAACTATGAAATGACTTTAAAATTTATTTTTAAAATTAATTTATTTTAAATTTACTTTTAAAATTAATTTAAAGTACTACGAATGTTTACGCCAGTTTGTATTCATATGCGTAGAATTAGAAAAATAGGGTTTGTGCATAAATATTTGTTACTCGTTAAATGTCATAACTGCACTATTGCACTTTGGATATAAAGCCTAGCACCTTTTTTTTTTACTACCGATAAATGCATAAACATCCACAGTCAATCTATAATCGTAACTTTTTATGAAAGGAAAAGAGATTGTTGAGAAGCTTGAAAAATCATTTCGTCTAATGTATTCTATGTAAAAGTTATTCTATATAAAAAAAAAAAAATCTACGTGGAATATTTAAAGCAGTGATTTCATACACAATATTTATTATTTGTAGCTCAAAGAAATTTTTCAGTTATGTAAAAACGACGCAACATACACAACAGATTAGAGTTTGACTCTTTAAAGGAACTGATTTCATCAGGCATGGACTTTTAGATTAGATTTGGATTAATTTAGTAAGTAGAGACATCAAAGTTGAATGATACTTTCGGATGTACAATTAAAACTAATATTTTAATAAGTAAAATGTTAATTATGGAAAGTGAAAGGGAGCCGAATAATTGGTTTATAGTTACTTGAGATTATAAATGATAGAATTAAATTTATAAATATTATTGCTTGTTAAGCTTGTAACAATTTATCCTTCTTATTCGAAAATAATCATTTTATATTCCTATAACGACAATTTGATTTCGTTAATTTATAATTTCAAATTTACATAGGTAACTAAATTGATTAAATAAATATCGTTATCCCGGTGAAAGTAATCTGAACAATTCCGAATCTGTCAGAGGTAGAGAAATCAATAAATTACTTTTAACTATTTCACGCGTATTTAATATTTCATTGAGTGAAACAGATCTTCTGCCGCGTGAATTTTACACGCTGCACGCTGAATCTTGCGTCCGATATTTTCGTTATTAAATTTAATAGAAAATACTTTATAAACCTTGTCATTAGCTACTATCTAATCTAATTTAACTAACGGTATTATTCCCTAACATTTTGCAAAAATTATATTATAAAATAAAAGTTATATTGTAAATGTTGTGAAAAATACAGCCTACAGAAAATTGTCGTTTTCAATGACGTGAGATGATTAAAACTCACGTTGGAACATACCTGTAGTCTGTAAAAGATCGAAACTCAATCGATAGGAACGTAAATGTCACAGAAATTGAATGAGAATATTTTCTAAATGTACCTACGTTTACCTAGTGATCTACTAATAGTTCCACCGGCGTACATTTTCGCGGAATATCAGCATTGGATTCAGCGGATGAACTCAATTTTAATCGAATATGTGTACATGTATATAGGGTGTCCAATTTAAATTGATACAAGTGTTTCAACAGTCTCGTGTAGAAATACTTTGAAAGAGTATATCTCAGTGTCTTTATATTAGAAGTCTATCAATTATTTAATTCCAATTGTTAAACCGATTTGTTCCTTTGCAAACATTAAAATGCTCCCCAAAATATTTGGCACAAATTTATTAATCTTCACACATTTACTTCCATGAAAATTTTGAAAATTGACTCGAATTCCGCAATTCTTGAAACACTGGTAATTTAGAATTTTAATATATTGACGGAAATGCTACAGACAACGAGTGATTTCTCGTAAGATAGTATTTGTGTTCTATTTCTTGCATTTGAATTTCTTTGGCGCAAATCTTACACAGTAATTGTCGATAGTTTCGGCGTTACGGCTATTTGATTTATATTTGAAACATTTTCCATCAATCGTCAATAGTCTCTAAAGTATCTTCGATTTAAATAGGACACTCTATATACACGCGTGCATTCGCTCGAACACGTGAAACGACCGCGCGTTCGAACAGAAATTTGCATAGGAGGATGATCAAATAGAGCGTGTCGCTGAAAGCAGAGAATACCTATGTATAATCTGGTTTTTCGCACACTGTTCGTTTTCTCTGGCTCCGTGTGCCAGTTGTTTACCCATTTGCCCCAATAGGATTATGAACCGGCAGAAGCTGGCTGGAAACGCGAAAATCATCAACCGAGGTATTGCGGAAACCTCGGTGTAAGAATTCACAAAACTCAGACGCGAACGGTGGACAATTTTTCACGAATTTCGAAGAAATCTCGATGCGTTTACATTCCAAACAATGGAGAATATATTGCGCACTCCAATAGTATAAAAAAATTCTCTTCAAATTGAGAAAACACGGTGGAAATTTAAAACTGAAAAGAAATCTAAATTCAAAAATCAAAAGTCTGTAAAATCGGAGAACCAGGATTGATCTATAATTGAATCCTTTAATGCGTAAGTTTGAGTGGCCTTCTCCCGCAACTGGAAAAATTTGCAGGTGCTTGTTTCTTCACTGGGACAATTGAAAGTATCAATTTTCGATTTCAGTTTTATCGCAGCTCGTTTACATTCGGCTTGACACGAATGCATTGAAACGAATTTATATTCATGGAGCACGGTAATGATGAAAGTTCATACAACCGTTTGTTCCGTCCAATCTGATTTCGTGGTTGTATACACGTTGCATTTTCTGCTATCCGTGGCCACGGTCCACTTCACGGAAAATGCTATTGGAAATTTTTGACACGTACCGCTGTTATCAAGCGGCCAGACTGTCGAAATGATTTATAGAACATTCTAAAGGTGTAAATTTATAGAACATTCTAAAGTAGATACCTACGGGCAATAAGATCCTATCAGAGACACGAACAAACGTCCATTAAAGTGAACATTTATGAACTTACGAAAGCTGAAGATTGTGAGATGTTGCTTTATTTTAAGACGGTGTAAGAATACGTATTAACTTTGCTCGAACGAATTTGACATTTCGAAACGAATCGCCAAGATTTAATTTCTTTTTTTCTCAACAGAAAATTCTAACAATTGCACGTAATTGAAGAATTATATAGGTAGAATAATATAAATAAAAACTAACAGAGAGTATAAAGAATGTTTAAGAGCAGCACTACCAAAGCGCAAAATGGCCAATTGCAGTTTCGAGGATTCAAATAATAAAAATATGCTGGGAAGAAATTTTGCAGCATAGATTTCAAATATATTGACAGGACAGTATATTTCAAATTTATCGAAATATTTGTTCAGACTCATAGCGCCATTATTTACTACGGAAGACTATGTAATAAAATACGGGTGCAGTTATATTTGAAGATAAATGCTTATTCTATGATACTATGTATAGAGTAATCATTTCTCAGTATGTTCACATAACAACTGAAGAAATCTTTTAAAATTCGCCTCGATATCTTTAGTAACTGTATCTCAAGGAGATTCGAGAAATTAAATGGAACTCTATGGTCCTTTCTTCCTTTTTGAACTATTTTCACTTTGAAAGTGAAACTTTAATATGAGAGATCCGCCGATTAAGACAAGCACCAGGCATTTTCTTGGACATTCTCTGTCGTTGAATCGTTTCTAAACAGCCACGCTATAATCTCGACGACCGTTTCGAGAATCGTTGATGTATAAAATTATTATTTCTACGTTAATCGTTGAAATATAAAATTACTTCCGTACATCTACTATTTTTACATAATACAATTGTGGTATCTCTTTGTTTAGATGTAATATAAGGAAAATACAAATATTAAAATAAATTGATATCAATTAATAAATATTAAAATTAATAATTGAAATATTGATAAATTGCTTGTCCAAGAAAAAAGACTTCTAAGTGTCCATTCGCAGAAGAAAAAGATTTGAAATTTGAATTTCGTCGAAAAAGATTCATGTGACTCCAATTTCTAGGTATTGCACAAATTTGTAAATGTTGTGTCGAGCAACGTGTAAATATGCAAATTATATTTCCATCATATAATAATTTGTCTATCAAAAACTAGCAAGTGTAAAATCACGAAACCAATTTACATCCCTGGATACCTAGTATACCAACGCATCGATGTGCCTCTCCGTAATTTCTAAAACTACCACTACGAGATAATCACTTTTTTTTTTCTTGATCTCTATCTTGACAAACTGGCAAAAATCACGGTGCATAAAAGGAAGAAAATGTGTGGACGGAGAAACGTGGAGTTGGAGAAAATTTATCGGTCTCGCAGAGAGCCGGCACGCGTCGCCCGCACGGAAATCGATTTATAAACCGGCCGGCAAACATTGACGAGTTTTCTCCATTCTGCAAATAGTTGAGAGCCGTGGAACGTCGTGTATTACCAACGCGCGTATAAACATTTCGCCAAGTGAAATTACAGGGCCAGATCGGGCCGCAATCGGCGCGTCAGCTGCCATATTGCATAATTGCCAATCGATTCAGACCACGACGGGCATCGAACTCCGGGCAAATTGATGGCCGAATGCAAATCAATTTAATTGCGTTCACGAGAGGACAACCGACATCTGGAGGAAGCTTGGTCACCGGCTGAATGCCTCGGCAGTTTGCGATCGCGATTCGGTATTCAATATATCCGACGATACCTCGGCCATGACTCGTGAATCTCACCAATTCTCGCTTTCACGAAAATTGTGGCGAAATCGACGATAGTTTGACAATGTCGTCATCGCTCGTACCGTGAGATTTCTCGCGTTTCTCGCTCTGTCGTTCGAACAAAGACGCAGGAAGATCGAAACGGTAGCTTTTGTCGGCTTGACGTTTCGATTATACGAAGCGTTAAGTTATATAGGTGGAGTCCCCACTTAAGCGTCTGCACTTTCCTCCATTCAAGCATCCGTCACTATTCACGCCAATTTTTGGAATACATCTCATGTCACGCGACCTGCGAAGGCCACGTGAAACACAATGCAAAGCGAGTGACACCTGATATTTCGACACATATTCACAGAATATACCTTCCCACTTGAGCTTTGGGTCGCCACTGTATTTGTGAGAAGTTATAAATTTTCGCTGTTATTTTGTAGGTACACGTATTCGTTGGATGTTGAGAAAATAAATGTAATTTTGTTTCGTGAAATTTAATTTATGTGTTTAAAATATATTGTGCAATGAAGTGTGCGTAAAACGTTGTAATTAAATATTCTTATAATTTTCCTACTTTACATATCTTTACGCTGAATCCTGGTTTCCTAGGAATGCATAAACATCGGCATTCTTGTGTGATTGTGAAAATATTTTACTTGAACTTCAAAACAATGAGAAGCTTCAATATTCAATGTTTGTTAGTCTACAGTGCAGCTTAATGGAAAGCAAAAAAATGTACAGTATCATGAATGATTCATTTAATTCTCAACGATTTAAGTCGATTTAAATTGCAAATGAGTCACGTAGAAAGAAGCTGTAAAAACCAGCAAATGGAAGTTAATTACGATGTGATTAACAGGACTCACTGCTCGAAGCTGAAATGTCAACTAATTTCGTAAGAATGCATTATGGGAAATTAGTTGGGAACTTGGCTATTCTAATGAATCTTTCTTTCTGTCGTTACGTCCGGGACAAATTAAAAACTTTCTGTATAAATTGCGCTTAAGATCGACGTGTCCGAGACCATGGCAACTTCGATGAAGTAATTATAAACTTGTAATTACGATTACAGAGTCGTTAAAAGCTAACGAGGGCGTAGGCGCCAAATCGTCGCGAAAATTCCGGACTAATAAGAACAAAAATTCAAATTTCCAAATTTGACGATATTGAACGGAAGATGTATCTGATTATTGAAAATTTCGTAAATTTCAATTCCAGTAATTTCGACGTGGAATACACACTGTATTTCAAATTTCTAAATTTTAGGCACTCGGTGTTTTAAAGTTTCACTGTTCGATGTCCAAGTTTTTACATTTTTAAGTTTCGAAGCTTAAAAATCTCTCAAAAGTTTTGTGATATTTTTCAGGTTTCGATGTATTAAATATAGAAATTTCTATAATAAATAAAATTTTGATATTTAAGTCTCATTTAATTTCTATATCCTTCAGTTTCAAAGGTTTGGCACCTTAGCCTCAAATTTCAGAGCCAAGCGACGCTTTGACACTTCGAATTTTCGAGGCTGGCAAATTTCGCAGATCTCAAATTCCGAACTTTGCATTCCGAATTTGCCTGTGCGAAATTAATTATCCGGCTTACGAATACGAACGATAGAAGTTTGAAATTCAATAGCTACGGATACAGGAGCGGCGAAACGAAGTATGTAATTACACACATCGACGAAACGGGACAAACGGCGGGGAATGAGCTGATACTTCATGAAAACTCTGTTTGTCGAAAGTCATCGTAAATTTCATCGCCGGGGCGAAGGCTGCTGGATCACGGTATCAAAGACATTTTTCACGGAACGCAAAAGTACACAATTATTCCACGCTACGGAACGGACAATTTCATTTTGTAAAGCATTTAATTAAACGACACGACAAACCGGCGCAACAAAGAATTCATTACCCCTCGGCCCCGTACGATCTTTACGGCGGAATAATTATTAAAACAGCGAGGAATTGGTGTTTCCAAGCGTGTTGACCAACGGTGAAAATGAAATGAAAAATTCAGACGACGCGCGAAATTTCAATTATCCAGTGCCGGATTTCAAACAATTATCGATGATCAATCATTCATTCCTCCAGCATGATTCTCTGGTAAAATTTTATTCCGCGAGTATTGTGAAATATCGATGACGATTAATGGCATTATTAAAATCATATAGTGAATCGAAACGGCAATACTGCGTACACCTCGTCGATTATTAAATTGCTAACGGAATTCGCGGCATGGAACGTAAGAGAAATTGTTCGGCAATCGGCTGTGAAACCAAATTTCAGCGCGTGCTCGTCGCGAAACTCGAATCTCGAATCGGTTATCTCGTCAAACGGAAATTAAAGCTAGGTAAAAGGCATGCACCGGCAATAGAGCGTTGAGCGAGAAATGAAATTGTTCGATATAAAAATGGACGGTGAATCAATCTGGACTTGGTTGTACGACATACTGAAACACAAATCAAACAGAAATCAAACGTTGTTTCTCGCAGTGATCGATAAAACTCGGATAAAACAATATTATTCAGCTGATAAATCTCTTGCGTATGCTCAACTGTATTTTCCCTATTTCTCGTTGTAGAGCTTATTCTATGGGGGTTCGCGACGTAATCTGAAGTTTGCAATTGGCGAGCGATTTCTCGCGAATACGCGGAGCGTAACGAAATGCAACCGTTGGAATAATAAAAGAAGTTACGTAAGCTTAATGACATGAAGGTCAGCGTAACGAGGCGCCGAGCGTTTTTCGCCAACGCGAAATCTCGCCCGACCTCCCGTTTTGTTTCATTTGCAATGCAAATTTTGATCGTTCGCGATATTAAACGAGCGAATGAATTCGGAAGGTATTTAAAACGGGATGAAATCTTGCTGAAGCGTGAATAGAAATCCCGAATTAGGATTGTTTCGCGCGTTATATTGAAATTCGCCACCGAGAACGAGAAGGGATGCAGCGGTATAGAGAATGTTACCAAGCTTGAGAGCTTTTAACAAAATTTTGTATTAAATTAAATATTTGATTTTATGTTTTTTATGATTAAATTGTTGGGCATACTTTGAACTAAACTAGAGGAAAGGAATGCTATCGAGACGAAAAAGACTTCTCGAGGTAGATTCCAGTTTTAAAACTGTAAAATTAGGTTGTAATTAAGAAAATTTTTAGGCAAGAGGTCTAGAAAGACTTAAGGATTTAGAAAGAAATTTTATAAATTTCTTTTTTATCCTTCTTTAATAAGGCGAAATTGTAATTAAGAATATTTAAAGTATACAATAAGTGCAAAGGAAATTTCAGAATAAAATTTATAGACTTCGTTTCCCTTCCCCGTTACGTAATTATTTAATTAATATTCGAGTCTTCTCGCGAAATTGAAATTAATTAGTCAGTTACGTATACTTCTTGTACTACGATTGCATAATTACAGCAACGTATGTATTCCAAGATATATATATATTCCAATTATTACTACATCCTATACATCTACAAGAATTAATTATTATAAATAGGATACGACATATTAATCCTACATCCCAAAGGCTGAAGATGTATTTCATGGTCAAGTCAAAAAGAAAAATCAGATCTTTTTCATCACAAGCACGACATGACGTAAACGAAACTTCCAACATATTCTACAAACTAATAAATCTTTAGCACATTGTCGCTAAAGAAAATAAAAAAGAAGAAAACTGTCTTAATAACTTATCTTTTCGAAGAAGATAGCTCTCAGGTAGAGAAATATTTAATACGAGGGAAGAGCCACGAAGACATTTGGCGAGGATGTAACAACACGCCCGATATACACGCCTCTTCAAACATCTTCCGGCTTCCATTAGGTCCAATAGCGGTTTCCGATGAACTTTACGACTCTCGCACGAGAATTCCATTCTTGCTCTCGCCAGGTTAAATTACCTGTTAAGAACAGCTCTCTATTTTCATGGTCATGCAACTGTTCTATGCGACGAAGCCAGTGGTCTATCTAAGGATCGTACTGGAATACACGTGAAACATAAATTGTGGAATACATGTGTACACCATCTTTAATATTACATTCGGCTTCCTGAGATACTTTGGGTTTCCCGAAGGCACTTCAAGTTTCCTGAGGATTTTGGGTTTACCGAGATATCTCAGATTCCCCGAAATATTTCTGGCTTTCCGAGAATCTCGGCTATACCCGAGATATCTCAGATTTTCCAGAACATTTTCAGAAAATCTTCTCCAGCGGATTTCCAAGTTTTCCAAGGCATTCGAAAATTTTTGTGTTTCATCGAGGTGAACGTCGGTGTTCCCCAAAGTATTTCGACAATATATGTTCGAAATATTTCCCGTTTCCCATTTTATTTTAATATTTTCGCAAAGTTCCCCGTGAACTTTGAATTTCCCGAGACACGCCACGAAGTGTAAAAAAGATTTCGTTTAAATTTTAATTCCAGTGATGCGAATTTTGGCCAGCTGGAGCATCATCACGTCGAACTACTGCACTACTGTTCCCCTGATAACGATCATCTGGAATCTCAAATACGGTGAAACGCTCATGTTTTCCACGGACACGGTTCTAAACAGTGTACGCCTGTTGAAGCGAGTTGAGTCGAGGCTGATGAGAGTGCGTGTTGTAGACTTGTGTAGCAGGATTGCCGGGGGATGAAAACAAGGCTAGTTATACCGCGTTCAGTTTGCAACTAGTTAGCGCCGCGGGATCGGCCCCAATTAGCTGCACTAAGTTGAGGTCTTGCCTTTCCGTCAACCATCAAGATTGAGCCGTCTTACGGGTAATTGAACCACAATCGAACGGTCTTCGGGCGACGAGATTGGAAACTCGGGGGCGTGGGGACTCTGGTGTCTTTAGAGTTTGCGAAGTTCCATTTGTGTTGAAAGGACATACTATTCGGGAAATAGTGAGAGGGACGTTAATTATTGCTCAAACAGAACGTACATCGAGGAAATCTTAGATTTCTGGACGATATTTGGAAAATGGGAAATTTATTTTCGTTGTATCAACTTCGAAATTTATGCAAATTTCGAATTTCAACATAGGCCTTAAGTTTCTTCGAGGTATTCTTCGAGGGAATTTCATTCTTTTCTTCTTTTTTTTTTGAAATTTCATTTCAAAAGAATGATTTGAAGAATAGTAAAAAAGGAAGGAGAAGAGTAATTTAGAAACAGTGAAAATTAATACCTTCGCTACGATGAAATACCGAGGCCAATAAATAACTTCAGGTTTCCTTCAGTGAAAATTCCCATAAATTACAATGGACATAACTCAAACGGTTTACCTCAAATGTCATGAAACACACGTGTAAGCGTATAAAAATGAAACGTGGGCTACGTAGCCCCGACAGATAGTGAAATTAATCACACGCGACATTTACGCGGAACGATCGTGCGCGCTTTACCCGCGCGGAAAGTTAATTAACGAGGGAGAAAAACGACGCGGCGTCCCCGTTCGCGAACGATTCAGTACGATAACGTAACAACGTGGAAAAGCAAGAAAAGAACAGCGGAAGGGAAAGGACGAAACGATAAGGATGAAAAGGACTCGATATTTCTCGGATACCGATGCACCTTACAAACCCAGCCCATCTCGTTCTCGTTCCGTGTTTTAACGGTTTTACGACACGGATGCTAGTTGTTTTTACATCGTATCTCGACATCGTTCCAAGAACTATAAAAGTAGCTCGATGCTTGCACTATTGATTTCAGTTTTACACCGTGTATAAATTTTTGCGAACGTTGTATGCTCACGCGTACTTTAGTTTTTAATAGAAAAAAAAAATACTGAAGTACTGTACGTTTATTCTTGGCTTTAAATTTTTAATGTGTTTTTTTTTTAATTTAAAACTTTGGTCTTAGAAAATTAAAAGTCGGGAAACAAGGAAAATAATTTATTAAAAATTATTTCGTATATCCCTAGCGTTTCGTAGTTGTTAATTAGAAATTGGTTTCCTTAAGGTTTCCTTTGGCAATTAGTTTATTACAAAATGTGTGTTAAAAATTACATCTTATGTTCCGGTAAAGCGGATAAAGCTCTAACGAATCTTAAAAAGCTGTTGCACGGAATATCAAGGATCCAATAGCTACTTATGAAAACTCATTAATCAGAAATTTTCAAAAGCATTCAATTCGTGAGTCTGTTATAAATTGATAAATTAATCGTGTCGGTTGTAAATTCTGAAACGTTTTCGTTCGAAAGAACTTTGTATTTGAAAGGAAAGTTTATATTTTATATCAAAATTTTGATTATCCAAACTAGGAAACCAGACGACTCTCCATTACTAATCGCGTATCTAATGCATCTGTAGAATCAGTATTATGAGATAAATCATTGATCATTTACATTTACTGCGCGCCCGTTATTCCGTCGCGTGATAGGAAATAAGCAAAAAGTAGCTGTACAGTTTCACCCTGCTGGAACACCATAAATCCAATGACCTCGACCCGCAAGCATCAGCCTCGATTTACCGTGCTATAAACCCCGGTGAATCCCTGCAGCAGAATGTCTTGTTTCTCGACTTTATTTGAACAAGACCCTGGAAATGTTTCCTCATGCGCAATCGTCGCGCGTTCTCACTATATTTTACATCTGAGAAAAGAGAGAGATGGGCGGTATGGCGATGGGGAAAAGTGAAAGGAGAGAAAGATTTCGAAATAGGATCGCGCGCGAACGGTGGACGTGCGGTGGATGAAATTCGCGCGAGGTCTATGATGGACAGAGAAAAGAATCGATTGACACAGATCCGGTGTCCGTAGGACGAGTACAGCTGTTATTATTCCCTCTGCGCTTGTCACCCGTCTCGTTTCGGTGCTCTCTACAACCTGAAATGAATTTCTCATACGACGTTCTACGTCGATCGACGTGTCGCGCTGCCTCGTGGAATGTGCGTTGGCCTCGATTTGAAGCGACAGCGCCTGATGAAGAGTGTACGACTCGGTTCCCCTTCGATATCTTGTAGATCTTTTCCACAGGAACTGATATTTTCTGAGAAAATACATGAAAATACAGTTCTGCCAGGTGTTTGAAATATTTTTATGTAGCAAACAAATACGGGTATGAATGTATAAGATGGATGTATTGACAACACTATTTGTTGAAACGAAATTTCAGTTGATGGCTGACTATGTATTGATTAAATCTACTTGTTCGCGCGCTGGAACAAGAAAGGGTAGATGTTCAATCAGTTGTTATGCGCGAATTGTTTGTTCATTAATTTAGGTTCAGATAAATGTTTGTTACAATGAAATGTCAGCTAGTGGCTGGTTATGTACTGACTTAATCTACTTAATCGAGCGTGGACTCCTAATTCAAGGAAAGTTAGTGAATTTTTATCATACGAATTTCAATAACAGTTTTGATTTGAATGAATATAATTCTACTATACAGAGTATCTAAAAAAAAACAGTAATCGAAGTAAAAAAGTAAAATTAATTTTATCCTATGATAAATTATTATATATAACATATTATATTCGAAAATTTATGGAATATTCTTGAGACAACTCGTTCGACACATTTTGTTGAAAAAAGAAAACTGTATATTGTCTAAGATTGAACGAAACATTTATTTGTTTTAAATATTCGATAACTGAGATGATATGATATAATACAATTAGCCAATTTTTAACATCAGAAAAGGCACGAATATCAATAACGAAATTGAATAAAAATATTATTTCTCTTTAAAATGATCTAACTTAATAACTAAATAATTCCTGTAAATCTCAATTTCGTTATTTGTAGTCTACAAGAAGTGATGTGAAGTATAGAAATGGATAATAGAGATTTAGATTTTGTCAGGACCGGGCAATAAATATATACATATATGGTTCAAATTTAGACGTGCCGGAAATATGTTACACCGTACATTAGCCTGATGTTGCAGAGTCTCCAGCACGTAGCAAATCCACTGTGGCGCTGTGCACTTAATGCTCGGAACAAGTTCCTCCCTGTCTGAATTAGCTCCAGCGACTGACGTATTCATCCTCGTGAATTTCGCGATTCTATGGGACAGCTTTTCCAGCAATGATAACGTCCTCGCCATGAAATTAGTTTCTCTCTCTCTCTCCCTTTCAGCTTTGAAATATGTTTATTGAAATGTGACAGCCCCAACAGCGGTGAAAAATTTATAACAAAAAACACAAGTGATAATGAATCATGCCTTTACGATACTCTTGCATTATTGAATAGTAAAATAAATGAATATTTTCTATTGTCACGTCAAACGAAGTTAATTTCATCCTTTTGTCCGACGAATAAAAAAAAATATGATTATTTTACAATATATTAGTCAAAGATGAAAATTAACAATCACAAATCGAT
Source organism: Lepidotrigona ventralis hoosana (assembly GCA_002806875.1). Classification (NCBI taxonomy): domain Eukaryota; kingdom Metazoa; phylum Arthropoda; class Insecta; order Hymenoptera; family Apidae; genus Lepidotrigona; species Lepidotrigona ventralis. The sequence goes on along the minus strand of NIPQ01110661.1, from coordinate 716 downwards.
GGGGGGTGAAATTCATTGAAGATACAAACAGGTTAAATAGCTTGTTGTTATATAATAAATAAATTTATTTAATAGACCGGAAACAATGAATTTAAGGAATATAACTTACATCGAAAAGTTGTTTATTGTATTGCAACCGAGTCCCACTGTATTCTACGTATACATGTACATTATATATTAAATTATTACTATTCTTTCTCAAGATAGTAATACAAAGAATAATAAATTAGAATAAATTATATATAAATGTCAATTTTAATTGTAAACCATGCCTCTCAGCCACAAAAACCTACTCTTGTATATTAACTTCATTACCTCTCGGTACACAATATTGCCATGTTACTTTCGAGCCTCTCGAATCGATAGTCTACATTATAAGTGGTTCTATGTTCCGCAATCGAGCTCGTACGGCATCAATACTTCGTTACCTCTGAAATGAGACCCATTAGAATTTATCGTTATACCCATTGTTATCTCGCATTATTAACATATTTTACCCTGTTGTACCACATCCATTATTCCTTCCTGTCCATGCTTCAAGTAGCATTCGCTGAAATGTCACTCATAACTATCTCACGATTCTCTTTCTTTTTTTTTTTTTACCTCCATTATGAAAGCATGCATCAGACTTTGCAGTTTCACATAGACGCGTGCAAGTATTGTAGTACAGTAAATAGAGATAAAAATTCAATGGACGAAATTTAAAAAGCCGCGTT
>NIPQ01110660.1:0-15264 GCA_002806875.1 Lepidotrigona ventralis hoosana | reverse complement strand
TCATACCAACATCTTAAACTTATGTTTCCACACAAACATTTCTCTGAACTACAATTATCTTCACATCGACAAGATTGTAAGGACGTTATCGTACGATCAACATTTATATTACTAGTAAAACAATTTTCAGTTACATAAAGAAAATCTGTTGGCTTATCTTCCGAATCGTACCCATTCACACACTGTATTGGATTTGTCTCTTTACCACGTGAAATATCACTATAGAAAGAAATCATTAAGAAGACGTCATTAATATTTCTCTATTAAAGGTAAAAATATAATTCAATCTAATAATTACTTGGTTAATATTTTGACTGTTTTTTCCCACATATGTTCAGAGAGTTCATTAACTTTGGCATTTAATCTTAAAGCAGACATAGTATCACCATCATTTGTACAGCAATTTACTGCTGTTTCTCCTGCAGCATTAACTTCTCCTATTTTAGCACCGCGAGCTAATAAAAGGACGCTAACTGCGTACTGATCTTGCCTTGCAGCTATATGTCTGTAACATCATTAAATATTATACAAAAATTTAATTATTTTAATTACACAATTATTAAAAGACTTACAAAGGTGTATCCCCATGGACGTTGACAGCGTTCACGTCACATCCTTCATTAAGTAGCATTTCTGTGATTTCTGAACTTCCGCTGAAAGCACTCCAATGTAACGCTATATTTTGTTCTGCATCTCGAATTAATGGATCACACTTTTTATCCAACAGAAACCGTGCAACATCGGTATGACAAAACTCACAGGCCCAAATTAAACTAGTCCATCCACCATCATCCACTGAATCTAATAGAACATAAATAATTATTGTTAATCTAATAGAACATAAATAATTATTGTATAATATTAAATTAATTCAAACAATATAACATTACTTTAATAAAAATTTAATTACCTACTAATGTTCTTGGTGCTTTACATTCTGTTAATATTATTCTACAGACTTCTAAATGACCAGATTTAGCAGCCATGTGCAAAGCAGTCATACCATCTTCCCCTTTCAACGTAACGTCAGCACCTATCTTTATCAAATACTTTACCACATCAGCTTTACCCTTACTAGCAGCTAACATTAAAGGTGTTAATTGATTTCTGTCCATCACGTCTAATTGAGCGCCAGCTTGTACCAGTACATGTACACAAGACAAGTGACCTTTATCCGCGGCTATATGAAGGCCAGTCCGATGAGCATAATCTCGGAATGTATGATTTGCATTATATCCGCATGCTAAAACAATAGAATAATATGTCATTTCTCACAATTTTAAAGCAAAAATGATATAATAACATACCTAAAACGTTAACTAGCTTTTCCAAATCTCCATTCTTTACAGATGTATAAAGACTCATGATAGTATAACGTTCTGGTCTCTCAGAATTAACAGATGGCTCAGGTATTTTAATGATATCTGGTTGAATCAGAGGACTTGGAGGACGTTCTGCTAACTTTGTGTTATCACCTTTACCTGGTAAACTCATCTTTGCAGAAGGCAGTTTTGAGAATTTCTTTCGGGTTGGAATGAATACAGGTTTTCTTAAACCACTCATAGTTACCATTACATCATATGCTGTAGTTTCATTTCCACAATGTGGACATACACCCTTTTTATTTGGATAAATCTCACATTCACGATGATATTGATGACCATTGATACATTGCACAAACCTTCCTTGTGAACAAAACAGTCCACAAGAAGGACAGCAATTATGCCTTAAAAGCCTTTCTTTGTGTACTCGACATAAAATAATAAAAGGAACACGTGTACTCGGTCTCCTCATTGCTACATCATTGCTATCAACTTCATTACAACATCCTATCAATCGATTATCGATAGAATCTATTGCAGTACAATATAATGGTGCTCCAGAACCCGTTATTGTTACATATAGTTGAGACCTTACGTGACATAAACACAGCATTGCTTGACCATATGTCTGAAAAATATTATAAAACGAAAAATATTATGAAATGTCTTAAATAAGAAAATATTAATTATACTATATGATTATACCAACTTCGCTCATAACTGCTGTTGATTCTGGCTTTGAAGCTTGTCCTTCTGCAGGACTTGGACTTGGAGCCATACTTCTCCTTGTCCTTTTAGCAGGTACTGTGCTTTCTGCAATTATATAAACATAATTACTTTTTGTAATAATACTTTATATTAACAAATTTTGAAATATTACCTTCGGGATAATCATTGTTTTTGCCTGTTTCTGCAACTGATACAGATCCATCTAAAAAAATATAAAAATATTATACTATAAAAAATATGACAGAAGTATACATCTTACATTTCTTTTTATACCTTCGAATAAATCTGCTTTAGCTATTTTTCTTGCAGCTTGACTTCCTCTAGGTCTTCCTCTTTCTCGTTTAGGTCTACCAGTAGCAGGTTTTAGAAATGGTTTTTCAATATCCATTAGAGATATATCATCATTTGAGGAATTTCCAATTGAGTTTCCTAGTTTTATTTGTGACTCTGAACTTTTTATCATAGGAGACAATTTTGGCATACCATCAAAATCAGATGAAAAATTTGGTGATTCATCCAATATTGTTTCATTTGTATTGTTTTCTGATATGGTAGAATTTCTAGAGTATTCTAATGATGAATTTACCTCAGAAATAGTAATATTTCCATCTAAAATAGAGGATTCTAATTCCTGACGTATATCAGGAGGTTTAGTTTGCAACTGTTTGTTTTGATCTTTTCCTTGTATCACTTTCTTAGGTCTTCCTGGTTTACTATATTTCCTCTGTTTCTTAAATTGCAAATTTTCTTCTGTATAATTAGATTTCTCTTTTCTTGCCATTGCATTTTCTAATACAGTACTCTTCAATGTTTCTTTACATAATCTTCTAGCCGAACGTTTAGGACCTGGAGGTTCTTCAATGTGATCACTAAAAATTTTATGGAATGTTTACAAATATTATGCATAATATTTAACATATTTAAAATGAAAGAAAATAAAAAACCTAAGTGCTCTTAATCTAGGTCGTCCTGTTCTTCTTTTCCTTGTAACTGGAACTATGCTGTCTGCTTGATCCATTTGTTCTATAGGTTCTGTTGAAGTATCTGGTTCATCAGTCTTTGTTTTTTCATTAGGAATAGTGTTTTTGTTCTCTGTTATAACGCTGGCATCTTCCTTTGGTGATTTTGACTCTTGTGTATTTTCTTCTGATTCCTTACTTTTAGATTCTTTAACTGGTTCTTCTATTCTACCTTCCTCTGAATCTGATTTCTCAATAGTGTCGGAGTTTTCATCTGAGTTCTCAATCTTGACAGAAACACCGCCAATTTGGTCACAATTTGCCAATTCATCAGGAACTAAAGTAAGGTTGGAAGAGCAACTTGATATCTTGGTTTTTTTTCCATGATCGGTATTTTCATCGATTGTTCTGAATGTAAGAACAATACGTGGAATTCCATTATCTTTTTTCAAAGTTTCCTGTTTTCCAGTATTTTCATCTTCTTTATAATTTTCATCCGTCGACATTGATTCCGTAGCATTTTGTTTAACTAGAATATCTTCTGCATCCTTATCAGTTGCATTTTCTTTCTCAACTGATGGCACTTCGTCAAGAGGCGTCACCGGTTTTTCGATCTCCTTGTATTCCGACTTTTCTGATCGATTAATTTCTGCATTTTTTACGGGACTCACACTTTTGTTAAATTCATTCGTCATACCCTCGAGGATCTGTTGGATACTGACCTTATCTTCGACCCTCTCGGCAGCCATATCATCCTCTTCGCCCCCTTCTTGACAACCCTCCATCGTGGCATCTTCCTTGCTCTTATTTTCCGACATAATAATAGATTTTAACTGGAAAATTCTATGAATTTTTACACTTAAAATGCCACTTCATTATAAAATCCGATGGCCAATAAATTAATTGCTAAACACCGAACGACTATCGAATTGTACTGTAACGTTGACGATGTCTTCTGCAAAGTGCAAATAGCTATAACGGCAATAGAATGCCTTCTAAATTTCTTTCTGACTGAATACTATCACTGATATAACAGTAAACACCATGAAAATACTTCTCCATACACCTTTTAACAGCTTGACTAATTATATTATCACAGAAGTTATTTGTTCTAAAGATTTTTGGAGAAATATCTACACTACGCTAGCGTGCCCCGCGTAGACCTGGAGGCCATATTGATTATTCAGGGACGGGCCGATTCGAGTGAAGAATTTATTTTTAAAATGATCTTCGACAAGCCCTTTTCGTACAAAATGTACTCTCTCTTAGTTTTCAAAAATTATATAATATTTTCTATATATTATATCGCTTGTAAATAATATTAATATATGAATTTATACGAAAAATTTATAATAAGTATAACTATATAATATACGATCATAAGTTTATGCACTCACACATTGACAAAACGAAAAAGATAATGAATTCGTTACTAATTCATTACTTTATAGTTCAAAAGAATATTTTACAATAATTTCACTTTTTAGTGAAATTTATTTTTCATTAAAAATAAAATTAAAAATGAATTTAATTATACTTCAAATCTGAAAATTTGTTTATTATTTTTGATTTTATGTAACATTTCAATTTAATAATTATTTTAGAAAATATCATTGTTGCTGTTTCCACATATTAATCTACATACATAAAAAAAAGTAAAACTAACGTAGTATCATTTTATTATAAACAGATTATAAAATTAAGGTTCGTAATATAGAATTTTAATATAATTACTAATATTCACAATAAAATAAAAAATGAAATTACTGTAACTAAATGAAATCATTATAATATAATGGCATCACGCATGAGCGCGTGACAAAAAGAAATTGCTTAACGTTACGTGGCAATACACGATAAAAATACATTGTAACTAATAAATGGTAGCGTCAGTCAATGCGAGGTAAATAGTTTGTTAATGAATTAATCATGAGCTATGCTGATATTAATGCAAGGTAAATGAAACGAATCAATAATATCGTATAAATATAAGTTTATTTACATTGCAACAGATCCTTTTGTCAAATAAGCGACAAAGGTGATTACGAGTGAGACTGAACAAAATTAATGAATAAATGTTAATTAAAAATAATAATTACAACGTACTAGCCCAAACACGCCTCTTATTTTAAATAATATACATTTGTTGAATCTCGTAGCATTTAAGAGACGTGAATATTGTGCTTTCCTTATGGAGACGTCGTTACTAGTTTTTATAATTTGGTTTTCATTCAATCGATCCAGTGATTGCTGTACGCATTTTTATTTTACAAACGATAACGAAATGAGAAAAATATCGCTATTACTAAGTCGAGTTGCAGAGATACTGCAAGGCCGCCCAAGGAAGAGAGAACTGCTTTACAAGTTTGGTTTCACATACTCGTTTGTCTCTCGGTACGAAAAGAAGCGTAAACGAAGAATGATAGGAACGGTTTACGCATTCAGTACGATGCCGCATCTCCTAACAAAGATTTTCTTTTATCTTTTAGTTTTTTATTTTTTTCTAATTTTTTTATTTTATTTTTGTCACTTTTTTTTAGAAAAACGTCGAACATACTACATTTATTTATATCTTTACAAGCAATATAAAAAGTTGAGCATCATATTGCATCAGTGATTGCATCCTATATAAATACACGTCGATAAGAGAGTTATTGACAAAGTAGTTCAACGCGATACGTTACAGCCACGGAAATCGTGCAAAAATGAATCCCAAAGACCGTCCTCTCAAATTTAGAAGTCTAATTCTTCTTTTCGTGCTTGCGAACAATATTCAATGTTCGATAATAACATCAGAATACCATAGTACGTATTCAAGTCCTTTTCTTAAAATACGTACATCAGAATTCACAATATCACTGAGTATTACAAACAATTATTTTTTGGTTTAGAACTGTTTTAAAGTACAGTATGCACAGATCACTTATGTGCACAACCATCGTTGATTATAACACCATACATGTGATTAATTCAATTATTTTTATCGCATATGGCACCAACAAGAAATATGATTTAATCGTAACGGTGGGTTATGGAGGCGGAGGTCTCCTCTGAGGTTCGGGAGTGTAACGTAGTCGAGCTCGTACATGTTGAGGGCTACCAGGTACGGAATTGCTTTCCGATAATCTTCTTGGGGGAGGTTGAGGTGGAGAAGATGAAACATACCTTAAAGAGAATATATAAACTGAAAAAAATTGTAAAAAAAGAAACTATATTTTATATGTGATTAAAGCCAATAAAAGTAATACCTTCGTGCGAAAGAAGGAGAAGCTTGATCTATTAAATTTCTTCTAAGGGCAAGAGGAGATTCACCGCGACTTAATCTCGGCGGTGGTTCTGGCGAAGGAGCACGTTCGCTTCCAAGCCTAAGACGGACATAAGAAGCAAAACGCTTCTTAGCAGATTCTTTGGATCCACCCTGGACAGCTGGCATAACAGGTGAAGGATCTTGCTTCAATTGATGAGCAAAACGAGAAATTAACAATTCAGGGCTAGTAGAACCATGAGATCCCTGCGGAGGAGGTTCAGAAGGAAACCTGTATTAAGGAAAATGAAAATAAATAATAATTACGTTATTAATCGTATCATAATAAATTACAAAATTTGTCGTTACTCACCTTTTACGACTAATCATAGGACTACCATAAATATCTTGCGTTTGTGAATGAGTTTGAGGCACAGATGGAGTTTGTCCTAATCGTTGTTGAAGAAATGGAGAATAGCGCCCACTTTCGGTTGCTTGTATTACATTTGGAGGATCAACGTTTTCTCTTCTCCAAGGTGAATAATCACGAGCAAATGGACTTAAAGATCTAGAGACACTTTGCCATCTTTCTTTGCTAGTGTCTCGATCTTCCGTGAAGCGTCCATGATATGGTGAATAAAGCCTATTTCCTGACTCTATCGTACTAGTATCCTGTCGGTAAGGAGAGAACGGTCTTCCTTCTTGCCTACCTTGTCCATTAAGAGAACAATGATTCGAAGAATAATCCCTATTTTGATCAACACGTTGTCTGTATGGTGAATACGGTCGTTGAAAATTCGTTTCCGATGTATCCATATCATTGGACGAAGGAGGAGAAAACGGCCTAGAAATTTCCTTTCGTCTAAGTGCGTATGGACTATAAGATACATAGTTCGCACCATTCTCACTATTTGATCGTTGATGAAATGGTAAAAAGCTGGAGTTCTGCGAGTCTTTGGTAACATTGCTTCGTAGGAAAGCTGGTACTTCGGACTGAGCCCTCAGATGAGCTGTTTGTTTTAAAGATACATGACCCGTAACTCGTTGCTGCCACCCTGGCAATCTGAAACTGAATTTCATAATATTAAATTATAATATTATATAATATAGAAAAAGAAATACTGATCCCCAAAAGTAGACTGAATCATATAAAAAGTGTCACTGGCATCCAAGATAATTGTATTATGTTGATTCTGTAAAAAACTTGAGTTTATAGAAGGTTAATAGAAGTTAGAACGTTAATCATAGAATCATGCAACATAAATGAGGATAAAGGAATTTTTACCAAGGTAAAGATCAAGATAAAGAATATCTGTGCTTAAAAACAGAAAATTCAAAACATTACATGCTAAAACAAATAGAATGTTTAATTGATATTTTCTAATATTTAAAACAAAGATAAAAATACAAATATAACTATTTTATAATGACTGGAGTGTGCACAGGAAAAACTTATTTGTGCCACTGGCAAATCGCTACATAAACATAAAATAAATAAACGAATATTCAAATAAATAAAAACAATGCTTACCATGAGTAGGGGTTGAAGGGTGGGGTGTGTAACAGGCGCGTGCACAAACCAAACAACTCGAAATGAAAATCGGGCAGATTTTTGGATAATTGTGAGGTGTATTTTTTTTAAATTTTTCGGAGTTTATGGATAAATTTTTAAGGAAAATGGAAGAAAGAGCAGGGGCGAGGGAGAGGAGATGCTATGCTGCGCTGCCTCCCTCAAGCTCAACGCTGCAACACAATTTAACACGCACGCAAACTTTTAATCGAAATGTATGGATAGGTTGTAAATATCGTTTGGCAATGAACAAAAGATAAATATATAAAAACTAATATCCAACAAAAATCCAACTTTAAAACAGCATAATTTTTCGAGCCGTTTTAATACCTACCCATTAATACCATGTTGTGAATGCTGAAGTGTGTTAAAAAATTTTTAAAACTAATATAAAAGAACAATACCCGGTTATTTTCAAACCAAACCAAATCATTATAATATTAGTTGGGAATTTCATGCCATGTTTAAAACTCTATTTATTTTCTATAGTATAATTTTTTCTAGCAGATTCTAATAGCAAATTCTATATTTCTTACAGTCTCATATTTTTTTTTAATCGAAAATTTTCTATATAATAGCTAGAAAATTATTTTTTAATATTAACATATATTTATATATTCAGATTTTACCTTGGTTCTAATTGCTGCATAACTCTGCCAAACCATTGGCAACCAGTATTGAGAACTGAGGAGTTTGTTTCTTCATCTTGTGGTATATCATATTTTCGGATAAAAGGATGTTCCATGAGTTTATGATATTTCGGACGATGTTTATAATTTTTTGTAAGGCAACAACTCACAAAATTTCTAAACTCTTTTGAAAAAAGTGCATCTGATGGAAGGGAAGGAGGGTCATCTTGCACTACCCTGCTCAGTACCTACAAATTCATATAAATATAATAATCATTTTAAACACATTCATATAAATATAATAATCATTTTAAACATATTCATATAAGTATAATAATCATTTTAAACACATTCATATAAATATAATAATCATTTTAAATACTGCTCAGTTTGCTCAGTTTACCTCAAAATCAGTCTTACAATCTCTGTAAGGAAATATTCCTGTAGCTAATTCAACTAAAGTGATACCCAAGCTCCAAACATCAGCTCTTATATCATAATCTGGCTTTGTTGGATCTGGAGGATCAATTCTTTCAGGCTATAAAAGTATAGTAACATGTTATAAAAAAATTTCAAATTTTAGCATAACAAAGATTAGATTATATACTAACAGCCATATAAGCAGCACATCCTGCACTTCTAGTTTTTGCTTTACTATCAACTAATCTGCCAGATATACCAAAATCACATAATTTAACTCCTCCTCTTTCATCAAGAAGAATATTGCTAGGTTTTACATCTCTGTGAATTACACCATGTTTTTCTTTTAAATATGATAATGCTTTTACTGTCTGCAAAAATATAATTTTTTTACATAAATAATCCTTTGAATAAAATTAAAATAAATATAAGATTTATAATGTCACTTACTGCTACTGTAACTTTTCCTAAAAATTCTTCTGGCATTGCTTGCCTAGTTCTTTTTAGTAATTTATCTAAACAAGTTGCCATTAGTTCCATACAAATCCATACATCAGATTCAGTGATAAAGCAACCCAAACATTGCACAATATATGGACAATCATGTGATTTCAATACCACATCAAGATCCATAATTATCCTTTTATTCTCTTCTGCATTACCAGAACGTCTCATTTGTTTAACAGCAATGAGTACACCACTAGGTTTATGTCTCATTTTAACAACATGTCCACAGGTACCATTTCCCAATTCACCTAGATGTTCTAAGTCTTTCATTTCAGTTTGATACCTCTGACCATTAATATTTAAAATACCATTCATTTTCATAATTTCTTGTAGTTTTGATTCAAATTCACTATCTTGTTTTTTTGGAGGTATCTGTGAAACTTTCAGTGTTGGAATTGGAGCTATATTCAAGATCAAAATTAAAAGTCATTTTTAAGCTTAACTAAATATATAGAGAGTGATGACATATATTCTTTAATAACAAAATAATCTTAAATATATTTTATTAATGGAATTAGTCTATTTAAAAACAAATAACAATTCAAAACTAAATTTAAAAAAAAAAATCATCCTTATTATGAACAGATTTTTCTTTAAAACAGATGCATTGTTTTTGTTTATGGCTCATTTAGATATGTTATTTGTCTAAAAAAAAAATTTTGAGCATATAAATATTAGTTCACTAGTAGATTGAATGAAATAAACTACGCGTTAAATAGGGACACCAAAAAAGTATCGTATATAGATCAACAGAATAAATTGTGATGATCAACATAACCTGTACGGTAAGTAATGAAAGCAAAATTCAATTGCAAATTTTTAGAAAACACGTCAAGAAAATATTTTATTATTTTCACAAATGTTATTCGAATCAAACTTACGACGTGAAGCAGAACTTGAAACAGATCCCGAAGATGACGATTGAAGGCTAGTTCCTGATCCAACCTCGCTGCTTTGTCTATCTCTATCTCTTGATTCATTTTCTGCTCTAAGACGTTCTTGTAAATTCAGAATCTTATTCTCCAGAGTACTGGACATTGCGACGGTCTTTTGAAACACTATCAAATTCACCGCGGGACACCACCTCGCACAAAATATTTGACAATTTTCACATCACTCGTCTGCCCTTTTTGGCAGCGAACATTGCGCCGCCGGTTATACGCATTTCAGTAGAACCAACTTTCTTTAAATTTCTTAAAAATCACTAGAGCAGTTCATGATAAGAAAATTTTTCAAAACAAAGAAATTTTTGCATCTTTTAAACATATATTTATGTGTATGTATGTGTATGTATGTATCATATGTATGCATTTTTATACAAAATTCATATATGTACATTTTTTTATTTAAGTAAAGATCAACATGTGAATTATTTAATTTTTTTTTTGTTCAAACATAAAGTAAATATTTATAATATAAAATACAATTATGTGGAACTTAATAGCACGCATGTATATAAATATTTTTCTCTGAAAACTTGATATCTAATCATCGAAACGAATTATAATTGACAAGCATGTACTAAATTAAAAGAATTAGAATATTTTAATTCTATAAATAAATTTTTGATAATATGATAATTATAGCCAATATTAAATTTGAAAATATGATAATTATGCCATATTTTAACTATTAAAATATGACAGACGATGATCGAAACAACGAATCAAAAACATCACGCGTTTAAAATACTAATATTTTAAATATAATACTCGTCATATTTTAAATATAATAGTAAAACCTCAAGTAACACTATAGAAAAGAAGCTGTTATTAAGAAAATAATATATGTATATATATATATATAAAATATTTATTTAAAGGAATCAATTTTATGGGTCACTGAAAAATATTACTATCTTACACAAAAGAGAGATATTCATTGTAGAACAGCTGCATTCGCAGCTATACTTGGATTGTTAATAACTTCTCCCAAACTTTCCAGCAATTCTTTCCTATAATCATCAAAATCTCCATCAATTTCATTTATCTGTTGATTTTCGATTACATGTAAACAACATTCTGTATCTCTAATTAAACGTTCATCGTGAGAGACGATAATAACTCCTCCCTTGTAATCGTTAATAGCATCGGCTAATGCATCAATTGATTCTATGTCTAAATTATTTGTTGGTTCGTCTAAAATTACAACATCAGGTGCATTTAAACATAATTCAGCTAATGCAACTCGAGCCTTTTGACCTCCAGATAAATCTTTCATTTTAATTGTATGTGCATGAGAACTAAGTCCAAATGTTCCTAATTGCTTCCTAGCTTTTTCATATGGTAAATCGAATAAACGCATGAGATATTCCGACGGTGTTTCTTCAGCTGTTAAATGTTCACCAGAATGTTGGTCAAATTTTCCTATCCTCTAAAAGTAATAAAACAATTTAAATATACGAATTTATTGTTTTAAATAATAAAATTGATTTTTATTTCTACTTACTAATCTGTGGTTTTTTATTAATTCCCCTTTCAAAGGTTGTAAATCACCTATTAGTAACTTCAAAAATGTAGATTTACCGACACCATTAGGTCCAACTATGGCTATTCTAGAATTTAAATCGATACCAAAATCAACGTCTATAAATAATGGCTTTTGTCCTTCATAAGAAAAAGTTACATCTGAAATGAAATATGAATTTTCAAAATCATTCAAAATCATTTTTTACAATATGAAGCAATATAGTAAACATCAATAACATACTATGAAGACCAAGAATTGGTGGTTGTAGTGGAGGTGGATCAGGAAAACTAAATTTCACTATATAATCTCGAGGTTTCTGCAATAATTCCGTAGGCGCATTGTCATCTTCTTGTTTTTGCATTTTTGTTCTATTTTTTTCCTGTTTTCTAGTTAAGGCTTCTTTCTGTTTCTTTTCAGCTTGTTTTTTACTTTGTCCAGAAGCTTTCAAATCTTTAAGTCGTTTTTCTTGTTTCTCATATGCTTTAATCATTTCCTTTTTCTTTTGCTCATACATCTTCTTAAACATACTATAATTCCCCTTGTAATAAAATAACTTTTGTTGATCTAAATGAATTATATCTGTACATACATTATCTAAGAAACTCTGATCATGAGAAACAATAAGTAAAGTTTTTTTCCAAGCTTGAAGATAATTGTCTAACCAAATAACAGCGTTTAAATCTAAATGATTTGTTGGTTCATCAAGTAACAATAATGTTGGTTCTAAGAAAAGAGCTCTAGCAAGTGAAACACGCATACGCCAGCCACCAGAAAAATTTTTTGTTGCACGATCTTGCATGGCACGACTAAATCCTAGGCCAGCAAGAATTCTTCTAGCACGTGGCTCTGCAGAATCTGCACCAATAATTTTTAACTCCTCATAAACCTATAAAAAAAAATATATTATCATAGCACAATGATTAAAATATGTTTATACTTAATAAATTACCTCTTGTAATCTGTTTTGGACAGAAGTATCTCCTTGTTCTACTAGCTCTTCTAATTTTTTGCATTCTTCTATTAATTCTTTACATTTTATATCTGCATTAAGTACCACTTCTACAGCTGGTGTATCATCAGCAATAACTTCTTGTTCACAGTATAGAACATCAATGTTAGGTGGAATAGCAAACGCTCGCTTTGCTATATGGCGAAGTAAAGTAGTTTTCCCATGACTGAAATAAATAACAAATATTTCGTAAGATATCGAAATAATATTTCAAAAATATAATAAATACATACCCATTTGGTCCTACCAACCCATAACGTCTGCCTTGTGCAATTAATAAACTAGCATTGGTAAATAATTCTTTTCCTTTCGCAGCAATGCTAAAATTTTCTACCTTAATGTCAACAGCATTTTCTAATTGTTGATTACCACGCTGTTGACTTTGAGTCTGAGAAACAGTGAAATTAGTTTCAAGTTCGCTATGACCCTGACCACCGGTTTTCATTAACATTTCCATCGTTTTTTCATATTCTTGTTGCTTTTTTAATTTTTTCTTTTCTTTATGTGTCAACTTTTTCCCTATTTCTTCCACTTCCATATCGGATATTTTTTTCGTGACATTTGATATTTTTTTATCGGTTGACATACTGAAATGTGCACCTGGTTAACTAACCTCAATATTGCACACCATTCACATACACGAGATCTAGCCTAAGTAGCACAAAAAATACAAAAACACGTGGCGCCATCCAATTCTCTGCATATCTTATAATAGCGCAGTGATTTATAAATATAGATATATTTATTCAATAAGAATAATAAAATTGGTATTTTCCACAAAATTTTTTTTTTTTTCGTACAAAATTTTAGAAAGAAAAATTATATTAATTTAAAAAATATAAATGTTATGTTTCTTTCTAAATATATGTAACATATTTGTAACATATATATGACATATTTGTAACAGTTGAAATAAACATATTAAATACCACTATAAATGTGTTGAATTTTTATGATACTAATAAAACGAGATATTATTTAATTATTATCAATAGTATTATTTAATTTTTTAAACGTGAATATTTTAGTATAAGTCATGGCGGAATTACAGGAAATAGAGAAAAGAGGACGTGCCACTAATGCAAAATTCGTAGCATATATGGAGAAACATCGCTTATATGAATTATTTTACGTAAATAACCTATACACTATAAATATATCCAACATATATAAATTAATTTATCAAAGTCTTACTATATATATATATATATATATATATATATAGGAAATAGCAATTCAATTAATGATTCAAAAGCCGGAAGATCATGTTATATTTATGAAACAATACCTTCAACTTGCTGTTAAGAAGCTTAATATTTCTAACATTATCCTCATTGCACCTACAAATTTTGGTAGATAAAATTAAATTTCTTGAAATTGCTTATTCTGAAGTTTAGTTGCTTAAATTCAGAAAAGATATTTTTTATAAACAGATAGAATCGCCTTAGCTAAAATTCTTCAGAAAGAATTGGGAGTACATCCCTTAACCTTGAAAGATCTTCGTAACGTTTGCTCTCAACATGATGTAAGGAAAAGTATTTGTACTTTTCTTTCACCTTCTCAGGAAATTTTCTTTTTTAGGATATTTGTCACTACAAGGAATCGGAGGATCTTGCATATGCAATGAGAAAGATTTTGGAAAGCGAAGCTACTTTTCGTGAAAGTGGATGGATATTAGTTGGTAATATATTCTATACATTCTAACATAGTTAAAAAGGATGGCATGCTTAATTACTAATTTATCACAAAGATTTACCAAGAACAAAAAGAGAAGCACAAATATTCCAACGTACCGGAATAATACCAACGCACGTGATACAACTTATAGTTTCAAATAACACTGGTAAAAAGAAAGAATATTATATTCTTAAATTCGATAAATTTATATAATTTCTGTTGTTTTAGAAAATTCGAAAATTTGTACAGACACATTCGCTTGTTATAAAACGTGTGATCCTACAAATACTTCGAAAAATATGAAACATCGTCGTTACTTAAAAAATTTGCGAGACTTGCGGGAAGTATACGGACATTGTTTAATTGTTAGTTACACTTTTAACCTTTGAGGAATCGGCATTTTTTCACAAAAAACTATATAATAATGATTTTCTTCTTCAAAAAATTTACGTACATATAGAATCAGCATGTTATATACGGACATTGTTTAATTGTTAGTTACACTTTTAACCTTTGAGGAATCGGCATTTTTTCACAAAAAACTATATAATAATGATTTTCTTCTTCAAAAAATTTACGTACATATAGAATCAGCATGTTACAGAATATGTAGGTTGTATAAAGCCATTAAAATAATTTTGTTGGTCCGGAGCAATATAAAATTTTTGACATTTTTAAATTTTATAAGTAAGTTACTATAGAGATTTTTTACATCGCTGATTACAAATT
>NIPQ01110645.1:0-14976 GCA_002806875.1 Lepidotrigona ventralis hoosana | reverse complement strand
CCCAAAAAAAAAAAAAAAAAAAAAAAAAAAAGAAGAAAAAAGAAGGCTCCACCGATGGCGGAGCGGCGATCTGAAAAAATCTCTTTCTTCCAGCGAGACGCTTCGATACTTTCGAGCCGTTCGAGCTTCAACGATCCTCGCCACCTAGGTGGCTTTCGCCTCTCATAACCCAATTTCCATTCCATCCACCGCCACTTTCGATTTGTATTAGATTAGGCAATCAGGTGACAGTATGGGTATATTACTTAATGATCAACCGATAGTTAATTGTCACTATGCATGACGAACCGAGAAATTAGCACCTGTCTATTGAAAATTTCCAAAGGTTCGAAAAGAGTCAACTTCTCAGACACATTGGAGTAACTCGTTCGAAATTTCTAAATCATAAGTTAAAACATAGTTACTTCAGAATAACCTATGAAATTACCCAGCATAAATCTATCAAAAGGAAAAGAAAAATTATTTCAAACGCTTGTACTTGGTTCAAACATTGGGATTAACTTCGAAATCGGGTTAACCTCTAGCGCGGACCATAACGAGTGACCTAACCGTATACAAATTCGTCGCTTTCTTTTTAAATTCAATATGATATCACTGGATGGAAATTATTACTAAAATACTAATAATAAATTTGCTTTGACTAGGTTATATTCAAATATATTTGAAACTTGAGACAATATTGCAATTCTGGAACAAAAAAATTGTCGACGCGCGTGGCACGTCATTCCAGCGCAAGAGGTTAAGAGTCAGTACAGTTGTTAATCTACAATGTAATTTAACAATAAGCACACTGAAATAATAATCGAAATAATAATTTTAGATAACAAAATGAGAAAAGAATTGTACATTCTCGTTTCTTTGACGAGAGTCAGTTGAACAAACGAAAACTTATTTTCAAACGGAAGGAATATGAACGAATGCGGACCATAACGAGTGACCGAACCATATACAATAATTCGCCATTTTCTTCTTATGATGATATCACTGTATGATATGATATCACTAGATGGAAATTATTACTAAAATACTAATAATAAATTTGCTTTGCCTGGATTATATTCAAATATATTTGAGACTAAGACAATATTGCAATTCTGGGACAAAAAAATCGTCAACATACGTCATTCCAGCGCAAGAGGTTAACTGGATGGAAATAGGGGCGAAAATAGAGGCAGGTAACCCGCTAAGGATTCGTGACCGCGAATTTTCGTGGGGATAAGTTTGAAGTGGCGCGCGCGAAACGTGGTAAAAGCTAACGTTGCCGATATCTCGGCTGGACGTGACTGCGACGTCGGTCCGAGGTCGAGGAACGTAGGTTTAATTTCGTTGAGTGCATCCAACGGGTGATCCGACGGGTCGACGCTACCCTCCGGGATATGTGTCTATTCAGGAACATGTGCATGTAAGTCGTTGGCATGCGCGCGCGCCAGCGCCAACGCTAGCGATGGCCATTCAATGCACCCTCCACTTGATTTCCAAGCAAATCCACCGACTTAATGTTCCCGATGTTGTTTCAACATTGTCTAACCTGCCTCTATTCGTGTTTTTAAATCTAACACCTCTAAGATTTTGTACGGTATAGTACTCGTAACAACTGGAGTACGCACGAAGGCAGGGGAAACTTCTGTAAATTCGATCGCGAGTTTAAAATTTTGGTTTGTAGTTTTCTTCAATATACTTTGTCCTGCGAAATTTGAAGTATGCTTTGCTGGGCAATATATAGTCACTTTTAAGTATAACGCTTGAGTTAAAATGCGTTTATAACAATCATAGCACGCGTGAAGACAGAAAGAAACTTTTAAACTGCGTTGAATATTAGATTTAATTTTGGTTCGTCGTTCTGATGAATAATTTGATGTACGAGTCACGATAATTTTAAATAACATCTAAGATATTTATAACAATTGTAACAGGCAAACGTGGAAACAGGCAAAAGGTTTAAAAACTTTTCTAATGGATTTAGTGAAATTTTAGTTTTTGATTTCATTTTGTGTACTCGAAGATGCAGGTTATATTAGATAGTTTTAAATACATTTAAGATTAAAAACTTTTTTAACAGATTTAGTAAAACTTTGGCTTATAGTTTTACTTTGTTGTGCGAAGATTAGGTTATATAGGTTATATTACTAGTCTACTAAATGGTTAAATACGCCTAAGATATAGGTTATGTTACTAGTCTACTAGATAGCTAGTTAAATGTATCTAAAACGCGTTTGTAGCAATTATATCATGCACGAAGACGGGAAAAGGTTCAAAAACTTTTCTATGGATTTAGTGAAATTTATGATTCGTGATTTTACTTTGTTCTACGAAGACGCAGATTATGTTGCTAGTCACGATATTTTTAAATCGATGTTTAAGATTTAAAAACTTCTTCAATTGCGTTGCTTGTAGATCGTAGAATAATGCAAGAATACGCTGGTAGACCGAACCAAACTATCTATCTTGCTACATCTTGACTCACTATTGTTGTGTAATATTCTCTCTCTCTCTCTCTCTCAGCCCTTATATAAGGCCAACTCTTTGTTTATTATGTCCTTTCCGATCACGTGATTGGAAAGGAAAGTTTTTGACCAAGATGTACTGTTGGCAAAGGTCACTCCCATAAAATAATTCTCGCAATTTATGAGACTGACCTAACCGGTACCGTTAATTAGCTCTGGCCAAGGCCAGAGGAACGCGTCCCTTGTATATCAGATTTAGTAAAACTTTATTATTATACTAATCACGATGTTCTTAAGCTCCAACGCTTAATACGCGTTTATAACAATTGTAGTAAATTCCCTGTTTCGTTGTGCGAAATTTAAGACGCGTTATTTGCAAAATAACCGGTGATAACTATCACTTTGTAGCACTTTGTAGTCACGTGACGCGAATGAATAATACATGTCATACGAGAGTGGCCCGCGGCAGTGATTCACCCAAGTATACAATAAAAACACGTCCGGTTCTCGGTCTACGGTCAAGCTCAAGACTTCAGAGGGACGAAGTGTCGGCTTAAACCACCCTCCGCTGCACGCCCGACACACGAAGGGTAGGTTGGACTTGGATACGACCAACCCGTGGGCCGCCATTATTGACCATCGGTCTTGATTAGCACGATGTGCTACTATTCCGTCTCGCTTCTTCACGTTAGCTTCGTGACGTCCACGAAACATCACTCCCCCTCCCCCCGCGTGTGTCATTTATTTCTATCGCTTGAGGATTTTCCGCTCTCGCGAGCTCATCTTTCGAAACTCGTTGCTTATTCACAGCTATTATCGTAGCTCGCTTCATTGATGGAAATTTCTTCTGTTCGCGGACGAGTGAAAGAGGGAAGTTCCTCCGGCGTTAGAGAAGTCGCGTTACCTTATTCATGCGACCGTTGAATCTCGGAAATGGTATAAAAATAATCGAATCATATCCGCGATGCGACTCCCGATTTTTCTTCAACTTCTCTCATTTTTCTTTAATTAGATCGGGATATATTCCTAGACGAGCTAACCGTCAATAAAAAATGGAACGCCTGTGAATGGAAGTTGAATGATCGAGAGATGAATTTTAAAAAGTCGTCGAAATTTTGATTGACAAGGTCGAATGAGATCATTATTTCTGGGGTTGGATTACTGGTATTATTGGAAATGAAAAATTTCACTCGAGTTTCGATATCTTTTTATCAGAATCTACAGGTTTTATCCTCGCGATGTATACCAAAATTTGAGAATGCCATTGAATGAATGAAATGATATGAAATTCAACCCTTTGCCCTCGACAAACTTTTTTCGTGTCATTTACCGGCAATTTCTTTACGAAGCATCATCGCTTGAAACAAAACGACATAGCATTGGAAACAATCGTTCAAATGGTATTTAACACAAAATTTCGTTGATTATAGCTCTCTAATATTTTATATATCTCCAATATATAATTTAAAGCAATCATTAACGTGCACTGCTGGCTTGCATAGAACGAGTATAATATGCAAGAGTTAACGATACATAGTTTCAATCTCTGGAATATAAATAAATAATATCCTCCACCATTTTATAAACTTTCATACGAAACATTGAGCAGTCTAGTTTATATGAATTGTTCCAACAAGTGTCAATTGTCTCGAGACTCTCTTCAGAAATTTCNCCAACAAGTGTCAATTGTCTCGAGACTCTCTTCAGAAATTTCTTCTTCTTCTAGTCTGTTCAAATATTAGAAAAAAATAACATCCTCTATCTTTTTTTTAAAATATCGTAAAAAGGCAATGAGTAGTCTAGTTTATATGAATTATTATAACGAGTGTCAATTGACTGTATTCAGAAATTTCTTCTCCTGAAACACTTTTCTTCTTCTTACGTCGTTGTTATCTAGTCTGTTCAAATATTAGAAAAAAATAACATCCTCTATCTTTTTTTTAAAATATCGTAAAAAGGCAATGAGTAGTCTAGTTTATATGAATTATTATAACGAGTGTCAATTGACTGTACTCAGAAATTTCTTCTCCTGAAATACTTTTCTTCTTCTTACGTCGTTGTTATCTAGTCTGTTCAAATATTATCTCTGGAAAAATAATATCTTCCATCTTTTTTTTTTAAACTTCCGTCAGAAGCAATGAGAAGTCTAATTTATGTGAATAATTGTGTGAATCATTCCAATGAGTGTCAATTGACTTGAAACTGTTTTCAGAAATTTCTTCTTCTTACGTTGTTGTTACAGTTTTCACTCTAGTCTGTTCAAATATTAGAAAAAAATAACATCCTCTACCTTTTTTTTAAAATATCGTAAAAAGCAATGAGTAGTCTAGTTTATGACTCGGGACTGTCTTCAGAAATTTCTTCTCCTGAAATACTTTTCTTCTTCTTACGTGTTATAGCATTCACTCTAGTCTGTTCAAATGTTATACTATATCATACAGCACCAAATGTATGCGTTTCTTAATAATTATCAGCGAATTTTTCTTAATAATTATCAGCAAATTGTAAAAAGAGCAAGTGAATCGCGAAGGATTAACACTAAAAGGGGGACCTATATATATGGGCTATCTGTATTTACGCTGGAGCGCGGAAACCCATATATTGCCGCCCGCGAAGGGGCTTAATACACTTAAACCCATCTGCAGTGAATATAACGACACTTTTGCCGCTTTTGTACGTCGCATGTGGTTGCCGAAACTCTCGCAAGAAGACAGGCGTCTTCGCCCGAAAGCGAAGATTCCCCAAGCGTGTAGACATCGGATCGGGTAGGCAAGCACGACTTCCGGGCCGGGTTTTCACGTTCGACTTTCCATTCGATTCGGTCGCATGTACCGCAAATCATTCCGAAATCTTGTAGCGGGACGCGGCGGTTTCCTCGCACGAGGGAGACAGGGTTGTCGGCGCAAGCGTGCCAACATCGATGCCCCACCAGGGGTTTTCCCCCCTTTTCGGGTGCCAGCTAGTGCGAGACGTGCTCGGTGGTGGCCGCCGATGGTAGGGTGGAAACCTCTCCTCCGTCAGGGCGATGCACACACAGAACGTTTCACAGAACGTTCAGAGCCACCTCTACCTGTCTGTGCGTCCCTCCAAGTTTCCCTCCGGGTCCCTCCAGCTTTCTGATCACCCTCGACGGTCGAAGCCAGGAACCCCGCGGAACCGGCTCCATAGTGCCGCGCTATCCGCTAATCAAATCGCACATTCCCCGAGATCTCGCGGCAGTGTACGTTTTTTTTTTTCTTTCCCCTTCCCCTCCATTTACGATCGGATTTACAGATTCCGAGTCGAAGGCGAGAATCAGATCGTTTCGTTTATACTTGAGATACTTGAGGTGCAAAATCAGCGAGTGTCGAAACGTCGCGGAGATGTGGATGACGTGGAGGCTCGTCGTGCAGTCGAGAGATCGCCGATAGTGGACGAGAGAGAGAGAGAGAGAGAGAGAGAGAGAGGAGGGGAATCGGCTCGGTTAAATGCAGAACGTTGCGCGGAATCGTCAACTTTGTGGAACATTGCACGGTATCGCGAGCCAGCACGCTCGTCGCCACACGCCTCGGCAAGTGAAGCGATCGGTGTGCCTTTTACGGCTGGTGAAGTCTCCGCGGGACAGCGTAAAACGACAACAACAACAACAACGACGACGACGACGACGACAACGACGGGGAGATCAATTCGAGCGGATCGACGCGAGAGATCGGTCGCCGAGCGGAATTCGAGGGATTGCGAAGAAAAATCGGAGTGAGCCGAGAAGACAGTGAGGCGGAGGGAGAGGGAGAGGGAGAGGGAGAGGGAGGAGCGGTGCATGACGATGATCGTGGTCGGGTGAATGGAGCGGAGGTTCGCAGGCCGATGACAAACTGGGGACAAAAGTGGGTTCGGTGCGGCCGATACCGGGGGGAAAAGGAACAAAAGCAGAACGTGGCAGGACGAAAATCGCGATCCGACGCCGGTGGAATTCGCCGTTTCTTACCGGTCACCGCGGCGCGGACTCGCATTCGGCTCGAAAGAGGGCCCCCGCGGGCCAACATCGCCGGCTACGAGTCGGCCGAAACTATCGCCGCTACGTCGTGATTCATTGGGTTTTTCTCTCTATCGGCATCCGGGCATTTACATCGGGCCCGGCCGCCCGATTTCCATCGACACGCGTGTAAAAACCGCACCGGCCGCCCGGCCGTTGATCAAAGGCGAACGAACGAGCGGAGATCGAGACTAGAGAGGATAGTGGAACCATTGGGCAAAGTCTGCTGCGTCTCCTCCTCGTCGTGGTGTTCTTCGTCGCATCGTCTTTCTGCCGATCGTTTCGTCCATCCTCGCCGATCCTCGTCGTCGGAATATTCGTCCGTCGTTCGGTAAGCGAGGGGGCGAGGGCAGAGACTCGCGTTTCGTTTTCGACCGCGCCTTCTTCGGACTCGGTATTAGGTATTGGAACGCGAGGAGTAAAAAGGCCTTTCGCCTTTAGAGGTGCAGTTCGATTATCGTCTCGCTGCTCGCAGCCTCGTTCTCGAAAACTCGTTGAATCGAAGACGGCGGATCGGTAGAGAAGTCGCGTCGCTTCCGAGAGAATTTTCGAAATTACCGAGCGTGAATTACTCGCGCGAGAGGCCTTCAGAGGATAACGTTGATCACGGAGCAACCGAAGCTTGCAACGCCGGAGCACGAGGAACGAGAAGAGAGCGTTGATCTCTCCGCAAGTGGTCGCGGATTTTACAAAGGAGAAGTGCCGCGATCGGAGTAGCATAGCCAAGGTTATGGTCGAGATAAACCGAGACCTGTAGACAACCCGATAAGACGGTGGATCGTCGCTCTGGGCATCCAGATCGCGGCAGGGACGCGACGAGTGCGCGGTTGACTTTGGCTGCGCTCGGACCTCGCCGATTCGCCATCTCTCGATCGGACCGCCGCGCGGCAGCGCAAAAATCCAGCCAGGGAATTCCAGTGATGTCGATCATCCGCCGCCCGGTGTCGTGCCCCGCCACCGGCATCATCCAAGTGACAGTTTTCCGCGAAACGATTTAACTAACGCCGATCTTTGCCGATCTCGCGACCGACTCGCAGTCGGCGCGTCAATTCGAACGAGGCAGCTATCTCGCGAGAATTTTCACGTGAGAGCGATGAACGAGAGTTCACCGACGGCGCAACTCTCGCAACTTTCTCTCCTCCTCGCCGAGGAACTGCCGAGGAGAACTATTTACAAACAGATCGTTCAACTTCGATCTGCTGGCCCGTAAACATTCGTAAGCGTCTGATGCCTGGTCACGCGACGAATTGATTTGCGGAGACGCGTCCACGTGTGATTTAGACGCGCGATACGCGCGATCGTTGAACCGATCGTTGAGGCAGCGGAGAGGCAGAGGCGAAAGTCATTGGAAGGTGAGAGTCTTTAGAGATCCTCTCGACGATCGATCGCCATCGATGTCTGCCCCGTGACTGCTGACGAGATTACGACGGAACTTTGGACGATCGACCGATAAAAACGACTTGCGGAGGAACGATCGATCGTTCGCTCGATTGTCAACGAGCAGCCAGCGACTATTCCACTTCGGCCAGTATCCGGAAGCGGAGAGTGAGAATGATCGACGATCCCCGCGTGGATCTTCCGATAGGTCCACAGTGAACAGATTTCGGTGGATTTAGACGGTGAAATCGGCGCGTGTAACCACAAGTTGCAACTTGTTCAGTGACGATCTGCTGCCGAGTCTCGTGGAAACCTTGGAAGTGAGGAGGAGTTGAGACCCGGATGCCGAAAGGAAGAGGATCCTCGTGGCGAGGGGATTGAAACGATCACCCACGGCCAGCAAATAATAAAACGGAATATAAAATCGGGGGCGTGAGCCGGTGGTGTTGTTGCCGCGACACAGCTTGCTGGTTTATACTGGAGCTGTACTTGCCGTACGCACCACTGCCGGGGGGTGGCGGGATCCTCCCGGCGGTGAGCAGCGGGCCCGGTTCAGGGGGTTGTCGTCCGGTGCTGTTGGGTGGCGTCGATCTGTCCATGTCGGCGGCGGTGCAGCCGGTCGCCACGCTGCCGACGCTGCCGAGTAGCGGCCCGCCGCCGCACAACCCGCTCCACCATACACCCGGGGGACTGGCGTTACCGCCGCTGGGCTCAGCGCCGGTGATGATGCCGCGGCCACCGACCAGCACCATCCCATCCTTGGGCCCGTCGTTGCCGCCTTCCCATCAGGACGCCGCCGATTTGGCCGAGGCTGCGCCCAACCAGGACGTCCTTCTCGCCCTCCTCGCCAGGAACAAGAACTTGGAAGGTAAGGATTCTTTCGGCAGGAAAGTTTTTGCGCCAGATCCCCAGCAGTTTCGCTCTTCTTCGCTGTGTGTTTCATCGATGATAAGCAAGGAACGCCAGTCAAGCTGGCCCCCGAGATCCAAGTACTGGTGGATTCTTGCGCCGATTTTCTCTGTTCGTCTTCTGCCAGCGTTTAAACACTGCACTGATTTTGTTATCAAGACGACGATCATTTTGTTAGCTTTGCTAGGAACTGTATACAAGTTGAACTGAAGATTTCGTTGTGTTGTGATCTCCAAAATTAGTGGCACAAAATATCAGTCGATTTTGTTAGTTTTAATATAAAATTGCTAGGAATTATATACAAGTTAACACTAGAACTACCGATAGTTGAGACGTAGCTATCTCTACCAAAACCAGTCAAAATGATCGGTACTGGTATAAGTAGACATGATACAAAATTACTTTTATTTTAAATGAATAAAACAAAATTAAAGTTCATTATATTAATCCTTTAGCTATCCCTGCAAAATCATTACATCATTACGAAGAAAAAATGTAACATGAAGTAGGAATTTTAAAATAAAGTTGTCAGACCAGTCAAAATGACTGGTGTGGTAGTTCTAGTGTTAAAGTCGAAGATTTTGTTTTGATGTAATATTAATATAATATAATTTTGAGTAAATCACTCTTCCAAAGCTGCAAATTTTAATGTATTATTAAATACAAATTGCAGGTAGCGATTTATAATATTGATCGTGTTTATATTTTCAAAATCAATGGATACTGTTACACGCGAATTCAATTTAGCTATCAATTTTAATCTCGTCGGTGGTGCAACAAACAATGAGCAATTTCATGTTATTTTTCCTCGCGATTCACAGTTTATTTCCGACTCGCCACTGTGTGTATCTGTCACACGTGTTGCGTTATCGTTCCTCGAGTGCTCGTAGGAATTCTCAAAAGCTGGCTAACGATTATCGTGCCGCGCGATTCTACACTCTGTTTTCATACGTTTCGGCCCGCAATTTTGAGATTCGGCTGCATCCAATTCGTTGCAGAAGTTAACGTTATCGACGAAAAGAAAGTAGTAATTCAATCCTAATCGTGTTAAAATTTCGTCGAAATTCACGAGAAGCCGAGAGAAATAAAATTTCACGCAATATTCGATGAAGGGACGAGGCGAAAAATGCTTTGTGAAATTTGGTGAAAAAGGAAATGTAAAGCAATCAACTCCATAGTTTTATAGAAACATATATGTATACACACACACACACACACACACACACACACACACACACACAGAGAGATAAGAAGCTGTAACAGTGATAGTTCAGTCGCTATCGCGAGTTTCTCTAATATCGGGTCAGGTTGAAATTTTTGTACCAAACATTACGCGAACAGTAGTCAGTTTTCGATAAGAATGGTCGATCCGAGTGATCGATAAGATTAACGTCCAGCTCGAGAGCGAATGATCGTTACATTTGGGCCATCTTTCCATCGATCTCGAAATATCCGGTTTTTATTAATAGAAGACGGCCAACGTTGAAACATTTAATCTACATTGTAAAACTGATACTTTGCGAAGATATCGAGTAGGTTCGTTTCAATTGAAAAAAAAAAAAATTATTTCTACATTGTCAGCCAGAAAAGACATACTTTACACTTGTATATATATATATATATATATTTTATTATTTTGTAATGAAATCAAGACAGAATAATTTATCATTCATCGTACACATATATTA
Source organism: Lepidotrigona ventralis hoosana (assembly GCA_002806875.1). Classification (NCBI taxonomy): domain Eukaryota; kingdom Metazoa; phylum Arthropoda; class Insecta; order Hymenoptera; family Apidae; genus Lepidotrigona; species Lepidotrigona ventralis. The sequence continues at coordinate 4,546 of NIPQ01110645.1, read as the reverse complement.
TTATTATTGATCTATTTAATTAACACACAAACTGACTGTTTTCGTGTTGATTTAATCTTTCATTCGGTAGGACAATATAACCAGGCTGAAAAGATCAATGAAAATAAGCACGTTTATCGTTTTCTATAATTTCATCGATATTCATACTTCCAGATTAGGGATATTCACAATTGAAAATTAAATTTAATTTTCACTCGTTAAAAGGGACAATTGCGATAACAAAGAGATAACAGCATGCATAATTTCGTTCGGCCGAAAAATTATTTTTCGCGATCAGCCTCTCTGTGGAAACGTGCGACGCTATAATTCACGATGGAATATTTTCAGTCGTGTTATCGGCATATTCCTATGCGTAATCTCTCGAATTTGGATATATCTGTATATACTATTTGACTAATATAAATGTAGCTATCTATATTATTTATAAGACATCGTTTCACGCGTGTGTATATATATGTTGCTGCGAATTGCCAAATAATTCAAACTCAATGACTGAAAATTAAATTTTGGACAATAAGTTCTGATTTATTCGCATGTTTTAAAATTGTCAAAGAAAAATGGTCTAGTTGCAGTAATATTCCGTGTTTTCTCATCTGTTTTTTTCATATCCACGTTGGTATCTTGAAAGATAAATGACCCTGTAGGTTAATGCATCGAAATGGCGGATAGCTTTTCACGTGTAACAAATTACACCGCACGAAGGACTCGCCTTACTTCGTTACACTGCTCCCTTTTTTTTTTTTTTTTTTTTTTTTTCTTTTCATCGAAAAGATGGGGAATATATTAAAATACCAAATTGCAGGAATATCGCTTTCGATTTGCGGAAGAGGCAGGTCTTATTTTTAGAATCGTGGTTGTCGTTTATTATATATTTTTTTCCCTTCGTGGATCCTTTGCTCGCGAGAAGCAATTTTATGCAGATGATTTCGTCAATTATGAACTCAGAACAAAGTCAGAGATCCCTTCGTTTCATCGAACGTTTTATCCCACGATCCTCGATGATTTTTAGAATTCTGAATTTGCGAATCTTTCGCGAAAGTGACGATCTGCGAACGATCCGAACAGAATTATTGCCCCATCGACAAATAGTTCTCTTATTCTCGTCGTTCTCGGATTCGATATAGAAATTGTATTTAAAGCGATCGAGGTATATTTATAAAGATGTAGCGGTGGCACTCTCCTTCACGGAAGTAAATCTAAACCGAAACTTGCATTAATAATCTTCCATTAATAATCCGTCGAGCAGATTAAACTTAACATTGGGCAACGACGAAACCAAATCGGGATGTTCGATAATTTGAATTGAGAAATTTTCTTTGAATAACTTTGGCTGTGTTTATTCTCTTCGATTCAGTTCGAATTTTTATCCTTGTGTTGCGCGACAATTTTGCGGAAATTTCCTTCAAATTCCTTTCTTAATTCTCTCGAGTCTTCAAAGTTTGCATTTTTTTTTCTTCTTCTTCTTCGACTCGTTCAAACGTTTCTCGATAACAAACGATAGGCGTTGGAAATAGTTGGTCCGCGCGAAGGTTTTGTTAAAAGGGCGCGGTGAGGGCGGGTGGATATTTTAATAAGGTAAGTGCTGCAAGGCCGGTTGCTATGCCATTGGGGCGGTTTAATCATGTAATGTGTTCGGAGGCTCGGCCACCCCACAATCAATACGGTATTGCTTCGGGCACGATAGCGAATGTGCTTAAATCTAAACCTAAATCTAAACTGTGTGAGGCCCAAACAGCGGAACCTAAACTGCACGTCAGTTAACTGTGCCAGTCGATTAACCATTTTCCATCCAGCCAGCGCTCCGCCGTTGTATTTTTTTCTAATATTAGAACTTGATGGTCAAAATGGCCAAAATGGCCAAAATGGCCAAAATGGTCAAAATGGTCAAAATGGCCAAAATGGCCAATTCATAATTCTTTTAGAACAGTTCCGCAGATTTACATTTTTTCCTCAAATATACAAACACCTTGCATTATTGTTGTAAGCATTTTCCTATTTCTCGACCTCTATTTCTCTTCTCTTTCTAGATATTTTTATGTCTTTGGTCGTTGGTAGTTCGCCTCGTGCTTCTCTGCATTCTCGTGTGTTGCCAGCATTGCTATCTATCAGTCGTAATATTATTCAACAGTAATCGTTTCCTCAAATTATATACGCATCTTAACAAATTGTTGACCGGCAATTTTACACAGAAGCTATCTCATGTCACCGACTATTAATTCAGTATGAAAGTGAAACAATCTAAATAAACTTCAACACGCTTTATTTATACAGAATGAATTTAAATAAAACTTTGTATATCTCTTATATATATTATATTTTATACATATAATATATTTTAATAATTTTTTTTTTTTGGTGTGATAAACTGTATAGCAATGTACGTATAATGGTACGCAACAAAGAGTTTGCAAATTTTGTTATTTTGGAGGTCTAATATCCGATTCATTCAATCGTTTTCTAATATCAATTTCTACATCACTACAATATATTTCAAAGTCACTCGAACGATCAAACAAAACGTCTGCATGTAATTCACTGAAAAGTTCCTCACCGTCGCGATCCGTCATGATTGGAATTCTTGTAACACTAAAATTCCGATGAAAATCTAAATATCAGGAATTTTTTTTTCTTCTTCGTAAGAAAGATATATCCTGATTGCATATTAATATGTCCACATATTAAATTTGGATTAAATTTGACCCCTCTAAAAAAATTCGTAAAAAAAAGAAAGAAACAAATCACACTCGTCGTTGTTTCGATGAGATTTTTCCTGAATCTCCAGCTTTATCCTTTCGGAAACTTGCCTCGAGAGCCTGATCGTGATCATGATCAGGAGACAGTGTGACGTTGTAAAACGAGGATATACGATGAAAAAAAAGAAGAAAACACGTGGAGAGAAACGCGTAGAAGACGATGGTAACGCGCAGACACGAAACGAAACGAAACGAAACGAAATTTCGGACGAGAAGAGAGGACGAAAGAGAGAGAGAGAGTTAGCGGTAGTTTGACAAGGAGTAGAAAGCTCCAATGAGGTTGTCAAGCATCCCTCGGGTAACTGGTAACCATAGGAAACGGTGGCTCGTGGCGAATGGCAGCCGGACGGAGACGGGGGTGGAAAGAAAATGGCGGCTGGTTAGAGGGCGCGTGGTATTCGCGCGGCTGGGGTGGAAGAGTCGGCGGGAAAATGAGGACGAAGGTCTGGTATCTTTGTTGCCCGGGAAAGGACGAGGACGGTATCGGCTTTGCCGCATTCAAAGAGCCAAGAACCTTAAGTTTCCTCGTCGTTCTGACGTGCGTGTGCTCGCTGTTCAGACGTCTTTTTCGTTTAGAGGTCGGCCAAAGCCGATGATTGGAATACTTGATCGTATTATAGGGATAGAGGAAGCTTTCCCGCTAGAGGGGAAAGCTGAATCCGCGTGCCCGTTTCATGCGACTCGCTCAAGGTTTTCTCCTTTTTCTTCCTTCTTTTTTTTTTTTTCTTCTCCCGTTGATCGTTTCGTTCGCAGCCTGTCGTTTCCGCGAGTCGCGGCAAGTCGTGTATATGAATTAACGTTGACGAAAATCGATTTTTCTCTCTCTCTCCTTTTAAAAAGACTGTTAGAATCTCAACGAAAATGTATGTATGCACAGTTTCGAATGAAAAAAACTACAAAATAGAGAGAACACGAGGAAAGTATCGCAGAGGATATTTCGAAGATTAGTGTTCAAACTTTGTTCTACACGTAAGAAACAAAATATATATTTGTAAATATGTCGTAGGAAAATTGTTGTAGCAAAAATATGAAACGCAGAGCCACGCTTGCCAGTGTTAAATTGATGTCGAGCACCGAATTTTCAACTTCTTTCGACCTCTCGTAATCAATTCATCTCGCGTAGAACAGTAAATTTTAACACGAGTTATTAATGAAANTTTTTTATTCTTTATTTTTTATTTTTTTTTTTTTTTTTTTTTTTTTTTTTTTTTTTTTTTTTTTTTTTTTTTTTTTTTTTTTTTTTTTTTTTTTTTTTTTGCTTTGACGATGAACATTTTCTTATCTAATTATCTGCTCTGGTCGACTTGATCACATCTCTGTATTTTTCGTTTCCTTTCAACGAAGCACGTCGCCGACGTGCAATTTTTCTCTCATTTTTAGGGTGCACACACACCTGGCGAAGTTCAAATCTTCTGCGTTCAAGGAGCAAAGGATTGATTCGCGACTGCGGGGGGTGGGGAAGGGAGGGAGAGAAACGTTAATGGTGGTTTCACTAGGCATCGATTAGAAGCCGCGGGGCGGACAGTAAATTTTCCCGACGTAATAAAAAGTTGGCCGGTCCTTTTTCTTCTGCTGTTCCATAAAAGGAACGTGGGAGAGCGTTTTCCCACCTCCGTCTCTCGCTCGCGGCCCGCCGAGAAGGGAATTGCTTTCCAAGCTCGAAAGTTTTCTGCGGTGGCGGTGGTTTTTCCTATTTTCTTTTTTTTCTCTCTCTTTTTATGGTATCGCCGCATCTCCTCCAGCCAGCCACCGACGCCGGAAGCCGAACCGTGGAAAACGAAGAGAGCTCTTCC
>NIPQ01110637.1:0-15320 GCA_002806875.1 Lepidotrigona ventralis hoosana | reverse complement strand
TCGATAAATAATATTAGTTGATTTGTAGGTACAAAAAATGGTATTCATAGTGATACCCGCGATGCGTAGAATAATATTAGTATCAATCGTGACAGTATATTGACGCGGTTATTTCCTAGGTGTTTCAAGGAGTATACGTAAACTTTTTTCCACGTAGTGGAACACCGTAATATTTCAGTGCCGATAAGTAATATTGTTATATATTATGAAATTGTGTTAGCAGTTATTCCCGCGAAGCGCAGAAATGTATATGTTCATCAGATAACGGTAATATTTGGATACGGTGATTGTTGTGTTTGTTGAAGAGACATATGTGAAACTCAATCCATTTATCCCAACACCCTAATAATTCAGAATCGGAAAGTAGTATTAGGCTCTTCGCTATATATCAAAAATTGAACTCAAATTTATCCCCGCCTTGCATAGAATAATAAAGGATCAGATAATATATTGATACCGTGAATGTCGACGAATTTTCACGAGAATTTGTAACGTCATTCCACGTATTGGAAAACCATAATAATTCTCGATGAAAGGTTTTCATGGAGGCTCGATGAAAAATATTATATTATCGCTATAGATTAAAGAATTGTGATCGTAGTGATCGCCGAGAAGAGTCTGATTATGTAAGACCGACATACCGGTATAATGTATCGTTACGGTTGATGTTTTGAATTTTCAATTATCATATGTATACCTCAATCAAAGTACCTGAAATCCGTTTGAATCAAGCTCGATAAATAATGTTATTCTTAACAATAAATAATATGTTGTCGTCATATTTAAATAGTTCTGATCGATGCGATTCGTAGGATAATATAAAACCATTAGGTCGTGATCGAATATTGATACCTTTAATATCGGTAATATTCAACGAGTATATGTAAACCTCATTCCACAAACCTGAACTACGAAACACTTCAGGCTGAATAAATAGTATTAGATAGTCGTAATATATTAAGAAATTTTGTTCATACTGATCCCTATGATGCGTAGAATAATATAGGAACATCCGGTCAATAAAATATATTGTCAGAATGGGTGGTAAAAGTTTAGTGTTTTAATATGTTATCCCCGGAATGGTCCTGAGGACCATGATGTTTCATTGCAGATAAATATCATTTTATCGTTGTTACATATAAATAATTGTGTTCGTAGAGATCTCCACGATGCGTGGAATAATTTAAGATTATCAGTTTTATATGATACTTCAAATCTTGGACAGAATAAATGTCCTATGTGTTGAAGAATCACAGGTAAACCCTGAAGCGTAACAGAAGAAAGTAATATACAGGCTTGTTATACTATAATGTCAGGTAATATACAAACAATATTATATGACATTTATGTACGAAAAAATGGTGTTCTTTGCGAACTTCGGATGATGCGTAGAATACTGTAAGACGACCAGTTCGATATTATTAATTAAAAGAATGAATGTTGGAAATTTTCAAAGCTCATCTGTAAGCCCCGATACGTACTCAAAGACCATCATATTTCAGGATCAATCATGAATATAAGATGTCATTTATGTAAGAAAAAATTGTGTTCAATGTGAACCCCGCGATTCGTAAGATGATATAAGAACATCAGAATTATATGTTATATTGACAGAATGAATTACTTCGACTGATCATATGTAAACCACGGACAACAAAGCGTGACCGTAATGTTTCGTGGTCGATAAATAGAGCTAGGTGATATTTATGAACAAAAAATTGAGACCACTATGATCCGCACAATGCGTTGTATAATACCATCAAACGAGAAAATATATTGACAAAATGAATGTTGAAATTTTTGAGTTGTCATATGTATGCCCCGATCCGTACCGGAGAATCGTATTACTTCGGGGTAGATGAACAGTGAAAGATCGTAATTATATTATAATAATTGTTTACATCGGAATCCCTGCGATGCGTAGAATATTAAAAGACTATCACATAATATACTGACAGAAAGAATGTCGAAAATTTTGAATGGACATATGTAATCACCGAAACGTACAGGAGATCCGTATAAATTCGGGGAAGATATTAGATAGCCATTATATATTAAAAAAGTTTGTTCTTTGAGGTCGCCGCGATTTGTGCAGTAATATAAAACCGGAGCGAGATAAAATAATGATAGTGTGAATGTCGAAAATTTTGAATTTTATACGTAATTTCTGTCATGTACCGGAGGAACGTAATATTTAGGTTTCGATAAATAATACTAGTTCGCAGTTATGTATCAAAAAATTGTGTTCATTATGACCCCCGCGATGAGCAAAATAACATACGATCCCCGCGATGAGCAAAATAACATACACTCAGATCGCAATAATTTATTGACAGAAAGAATGTCGAAAATTTTGAATGGTCACATGACAGTACCGAACAATATCGGCTGTCCGCAATGTTTCGGGGACAATTAGAAAATTATACAATTTCCTAATTACACAATAAAAAATTGTGTTCTTTGTGAACTACGCGACGGGTAAAATACCATAAGGTCATCAGAGGGTGATAATCTATTGATAGAGTGAGTGTAGAATATTTTGAACAATATACGTAAGTCCCGATCCGAAATGGACGAGCGTATTATTTCGGGGAAGATGAATAATACTAAAATAGTTGTGTTATATTAAAAAACTTGTGCATTGTGATCCCTGCGATGTGTAGAAAAATATATGACCATTAGATCTAGATAGAAAATATTAAGAGAATGAATGTAGAATATTGTGAATTACCATACGTAAGCACCGAAATGTACATGATGAGCTTATTATTTCAGGGACGACAAATAATACTGGACTGTCGTTATGTATTAAAAAATTATGTTCATTATGATGCCCGCGATGCGTAGAATTGTGTAAGACCATTAGTGTGAAATGGTATTGTGAATGTAGAATATTTTGAATGATCACATGTAAGCATCTCTCCGTCCTGGAGGAAAGTAATATTTGAGGACCATAAATAACAATAAATCGTTGTTTTATATTTATAAAGCTGTTCATTTTAAAAACCGCGATGCGTAGAATAGTATAAAAGATTAGATCGAGATAATATATGGGTAGAATGAATTTAGAACACTTTGAATTAACATATGTAATTCAAAAAAATATATGTAATTTTACATATATAATTTTAAAAAATTTGTACATTGCGATCCCCACGATGCGTGAGGTAATATACGACAATAAGAGCGAGATATAATATTGAGAGAATTAATGTAGTAAAGAATAATATTTTGAATGACGATACCCCGATATGTACTGGAAGAGCGTATTGATTCGCAGAGTATAATAAATAGTAAATTGTTGTTTTATATTATAAAATTTGTTCATTTCAACATCCGCGATGCGTAAAAAAACATAAGTCCATTAGGGAGAGATAATATATTGATAGTGTGATTATAGAATACTATGAGTGATCATATCTAAGCACGTGATACGTACAGCTTATTATACTTACAAATACGTACAGCTTATTATATTCTTGAATATAAATAATACTAAATACTTGTTTTATATTAATAAATTTGTTCAGTTTGATACCCGAAATGCGTAGAATAATATAAGACGTGCAGGTCGTTATAATATACTGACAGAACGAATGAAGAATATTTTGAATGACCATATACAAACCTCAATATATACGAGAGGAGCGTATTATTTCGGGGACAATAGAAAGTACTGATCGTCGTTATATATTAAAAAATTGCGTTCATTGCGATTTCTGCGATGCGTTGAATACTATAAGACCATCAGAGGGAGATAATTTTATGATAGATTGAATGTAGAAAATTTAGAATGATCATATGTACCAATTCGTATCGGAAAAGCGTTAATTCAGGAACAATAAATAATAGAGGATCGGCGTTTTATAAGACCATCAGAGGGAGATAATTTTATGATAGATTGAATGTAGAAAATTTAGAATGATCATATGTACCAATTCGTATCGGAAAAGCGTTAATTCAGGAACAATAAATAATAGAGGATCGGCGTTATAACGTTATAAAATTCATTTCATTGTGATCCCCGCGATATATGATGCCATCAGATTGAGATAATATATTGGCTGAATGAATGTCGAATATTTTGACTTGTCGTATGTAAGCTACGATTCGTACCGGAGTAACGTTATAAAATTCATTTCATTGTGATCCCCGCGATATATGATGCCATCAGATTGAGATAATATATTGGCTGAATGAATGTCGAATATTTTGACTTGTCGTATGTAAGCTACGATTCGTACCGGAGGAGTGTATAATTTTAGGAACGGTCAATAACATCGGAACACCGTTATATAGTAAAATTATTTCAGTGTTTTACGTGATGCATAAAATAACAAAAGAACATCAAAAGGAGATATGTATAGATAGGATGAATGTTGAAATTTTTTAATGATCGTATGTACCTCGTGGACGATAGATATTCGATCGTTGTTACGAATTAAAGAATTGTGTCCATTGTGATACCCGCAATACGAAGAATAATATAATACCATAAGAGGGAGATAATGATGGTGAGAAAGTAGAAAATTTAGAATTATCATATGTAGGCATCGATCGGATTCGTAGGAGCGTATTATTTCAGTGACGATGAATAGTATTGGGTCGTAGTTATATATTAAAAAGTGTTCATTGTGATCCTCGAGATGTGTGGAATAATATAAGACCATGACCGGAAGACAACCTATTGGTAGAGAGAATTTAGAAAATTCTGAATTGTCATGTGTACGCCCGGCCTTACTCGAATAGAGTATTATTTCGTATACGATAAATATATAGGACAAGAGTTATGTATTAAATAATTGCTTTCATTTTGATCCCTATGATAAGTGGAATGATGTAATACAATCAGAGGGAGATAATCTATTGATAGAATTAATGATTAAACATTTTATGTAACCTTATGTAAGCCCCTACTCGTTTCGATGGATCGTATTTCTTCTTATTATAAATAATAATAAATAGTTGTTTCACTTTAAAAATAAGTTCATTTTCATATCAGTGACGCGTAAAATGACATAAGACCATCAGAATGAGCATATCGGTGGAATGAATATATGAACATTTTGAACAAATCCATTCAATCACTGATCCATATGGGAGGTGCATAGTAATTCGGGGACGATAAGTAGGACTAAATTGCTGTTTTATATTTAAAAATATTGTTCATTGTTACTTCGCGGCGCATGGAATAATATAAGAACATCTGAGAGAGTTAACACATTGATAGAGTAAATGTAGAAACTGTTGAATGAACATATGAATGCCCCGATCCAAACCGGATGATCGTATTATTTCGGAGACGATAAATAATACTAATCGTTGTTTTAAACTAAATAATTTGTTTATTTTGTTACCCGCGATGCATAGAATAATATAAGACAAACGGATTAATGTAATATGTTGATAGAATGATTGTAGATTATTTTGAATGACCATATGTAAGCTCCAATCCGTACCAGAGTATCGTATTAACTTAGGGATGATAAATAATATAAGATCGCTGTTTTAAATTAAAAAATATATTCATTATGATTCCCGCGATGTGTGAAATAATCTACGACCAGAAAATCTGTATAATATAATGTAGAATAGATATAGAATACTGTGAATTAATATGCGTAAGCCCCGATCCATTCAGGTGAAATTTATTGTTTAGGCGAATGTTAATAACACTAAATCGTTGTTTTATATTAAGAGATTTTGTTTAATGATAATATAAGACCATCAGATCGCGATAATATACAGTTAAATGTAAAATAAATGTATAATATTTTGAATTACATATGCAATCACCGAACCGTAACTGAGGGTCGTTTAACTTCGGGGACGGTAAATAATATTCTAGCGTTGTTATATATTTAAGAACTCTGTTCATTATCATCTACGCGTTGCGTAGAATAATACAAGACAATCAGAGTGAAATATCACATTTACTGATTGAATGTTGAGAACTTCGAATGACTGTATATAAGCTCCGACTCGTACCTGTGGAGCGTATAATTTCGGGACGTTGTGTAATATTAAATCGTTGTTATGTATTAAATAAATACTAAATTACTAAATAAATACTAAATACTAAATACTAAATACTAAATAATAAATACTAAAATACTAAATAAATACTAAATTACGTAAATACTAAAGCGTTGTTCTGTCGTACAAAATATTTTACATTCATTCTATCAATACATTATCTCATTCTGATCGTCATATATTATTCCACGGATCGTGAGTAACAAAATGAACACATTTTTGTAATATAAAACAACGGTTCAGTATTAGTCATCTTCCCGAAATAATACGCAACTCCGGTACGAATCGGGGATTGCATATGATAATACAGAATATTCTATATTCATTCTATTAATTACCTCGATCTGATAGCCATATTCTGCGTATCGCGAGTATCACAGTGAACAAATAGTTTAATTAGATAACTCTTTAGTCATATTTATCGTCTCCGAAATACTGCGCACATCTGATACAGATCGGAGCTCATATATGATAATTCAAATTTCTCCAAATACACACCATCAAAAGAATACAACCCTCTGATTGTTTTATATTATTCTACACATCTCCGGGATCACAAGTAGCACAATATTTTAATATATAATGACGTTCCTATATTGTTTATCTTCCCCGAAATAATAAACTCCTACGGTACGGAGACCTACATATAGTCTTTCAAAATATTCTACATTAATTCTATCAATATACTACCTCGACATGATGTTATTATATTATTCCACGAATCGCATGAAACACCATGACCACAATTTCATAATTTAAAACAGCGTCTTTTCGTTACTTATCTTTCTCGAAGTAATACGTCCCTTCGGTACGGATCGGGGCTTACATATGTTCATCCAAAGCATTCTACATTCATTCTATCAATATATTATTACAATCGGATTGTTTTATATTATTCTCCGAATATCAAAAGGAACCAATTTCGTTAATATAAAACCACTATTTAGTCTTACTTATCTTTACCGAAATAATACGCACATTCGGTACGGAATTGTCCTTAAATATGATAATTCAAAATATTCTACAGATACACTGTCATTCGATTATCTTCCTCTGATGCTACTATAATATTCTACGCATCGCGCGGAACACAATGAACACAATTTTTTAATATAAAACATACGATTTAGTAATATTTATCGTCTTTGGTTTAATACGCTCCTTATGACCGAATCGGTGCCTACATATGAAGATTCAAAACTTTCTACATTCACTCTAACAATATACTATCTCGACCTGACGACCGTATATTACTCTACCTATTTCGGGGATCGGAAGAAATTCAGTTTTTTAAAACAAACCAACGATTTAGTATTTTTTATCGTCCCCGTATTATTACGCTCCTCCTATGTGGATCGTACTTAGATATCATACTCCAAATATTCTACATTCATTCTACCTGTAGATTATCCACCTCTGATTTGTCGTATATAATTCTACGCATGACTGATATCAAAATTAACAAATTTCTCTTTATAAAACTAAGATCTAGTAGTAGTTGTCTTTCCGAAATTATACGATTCACCGGTATGAATCGGGGCTTACATATTACCATTCAAAACATTTTAATTTCATTCTATCAACATATTACATCGCAGGTGGTCTTATATTATTCTACGCATCGCGAGGATCAAAATGAATACAATTTTCTGATATATTACGCGATCCAATATTTATCGTCCCCAAAATTATACGCTCCTCCTGAACGGTTCCGGGCTTACGTATGATAATTCAAAATATTCTACACAATCTATCAAAAGGTTAACTCACTATGATGGTCTTATATTGTTCTATGCAACGCAGAGATCACAATGAACTTAATCTTTTAGTATATAAATACGATCCAATGTCATTTATCGTCCCCGAAGTTATACGCAATTCCAGTACGATTCAAGACTAATATTATGTCATTTAAAATGTTCTTTATTCACACTTTCAGTAGATTATCTCCCATCTCTGGCTTTCTTATAGTTTTCTTCGCATCACGGTAATCGCAATTATCGCAATTTTTTAATATATAGCGATGGTCTGTTATTATTTATCTGCCCCGAAGTATTACGGTCCGCCTGTACGGTTCGAGTCTTACATTTGATCTTTCAAGGTATTCTTCAATATATTATTCCCTCCTGATTGTGTTGTATTATTCTCCGCATCGCTGGAATCACAATTAACACAATTTTTTTTAATGTATAACGGCGATCCAATATTACTTATCTTCCCCGAAACAGTCCGAAGGACGGATTGGGCTTACATATGATCGTTCGAAATACTCTATATTCCTTCTTTCAGTATATTATCTCGAACTGATGCCCTTATATTATCCTACGCATCGTTGGAATTACTACGAACGCAATTGTTTTATATACAACACAATTCAATATTATTTATTTGTCTCGATGCCTTACTTTGCTCAGTTTCTGGGCTTAAATCTGACCGATCAAAGCATTCGACATTCATTCTGTCAACATATGTCCTTCTGATGGCCTTACATTATTCAACGCATCGCGGGTCTGCAATGGACACAACTACTTATTAAAATAACGACGATGTAATATTATTTATCCAACCTGAATTATTACGGTCCTCCGGAATGTGTCTGACACACTTATGACATATCTCACTACTTGAATATAATTCTGTCGTAGTAGTGTATCAATCGGACGGAATTATGTTTTTGAACGCATCCCGGGGATCTGAATGACAATAATTATCTAATATGTAACGGCAATTTAGTATTATTTATCGACCTCGCAATTATTACTGTTTCGTCGTGAATTCTACGGAATATCTGTCAAACAAGAAAGTTTTGAGGAACCTAAAGTGGAAAAAATGTTACACAAAAACAACTATGAAGCTGAGGAAATTTAACTTGTTGTCACTCTTCCTCCGTTAAATCCACGTTATATTCAACAAATCAGATATACTATTGAATTTTCAACGAAAAATACGAATATTTCGCGAAACTACCGACGAAAGAGGGAAATTCATCGCATTGTCATTGTTTCACCATGATATATAAGATACATCTTGGAAACCAGCAGCTTTTCTCGAATTTTGAACGAATAATGCGAATATTTCTACAAAAATTAGACGAAACAAGGACATCTAAATTTTTGTCCCTGTTTCTTTGCAAAATCTAAGAAATATCTTTGAAATTATAGTTTTTTCGAAGCTTCAACAGAAAATACGCAATTTGCTTGAAAACATCTTCGAAATAGAGACATTCTTGATGTTACTAGAGTATCGCCGTAAAATCTTCGAAATATCCTAGGAATCAGAATATTTTGTCTAATTTTCAACGAAAAACTCGAATATTTCACGAAAATACACACACAAATTAGAAATTCAATGTCTTACCTCTCTTTCGTCGTGAAATCTCAGTAATATCTGAGAAATCAACAAGTTCTGTAGAATTTACAACGAAAAATACGAATTTCAAGAGAAATATCGAAATATCGAAAAAGTAGTGTAATTCAAAGTATTCTCAATACTTTGTCGTGAAATCTACGAAATATCAATTAAATAAGCAAGTTTTATCGAAATTACAACGAAAAACACCAATGTTTCAGGAGAACATATTCGAAAGCGAGAAATTAATCGTATTGTCACTCATTTTCTGTGAAATTGTCGAAACATCTAGGAAATCAGAACGAAATTCAACGTATAATCGCTCATTTGCCGTGTAATCTACGAAATATCTGTGATGTAAGATAGTTCTGTAGAACGTACTAAAAAATACAAGAGAATAAACTTTCGGAAAGGAGATGTTGCATTTTCCAATTCATTTTTCCGTGACATGTTTTCTTGAATATTCGTATTTTCTGTTGTAAATTCGAAAAAACATTAAAATTTCATAGTTGCTTTTTCAGTTCACAACGAAGTTCATGCTTTTTATATTTCAGAACGAAGCAGTAATAATTCGTTGAAAATCTTTGTTTCGTCGATGTTTCTGTGAAATACTCGTATATGTCGTTGTAAATTCTCCAAAATTCTACACACCTATTTCTTTGATTTCACAAATGAACAGTAATAATACGTTGAATTTCTCTATTTCAAACACGATTTTGTGAAATATCCGAATACATCATAATACAAATCCTGCCTCGAAAAAACATGCCAATTGTATAGTTATTTAATGGTTTTCGCAACGAAACAGTGATAATACATTGGAATTCACTGTTTCGTCTATATTTTCTTCAGATATTTGTATTTTTCTTTCAAAATTCGAAAAGACCAGCCAATTTCTAAGATATTTCGTTCATTTCACTACGAAACAGTGAAAAGACTTTGGATTTTTTGTTTCGATGTTATTTCGTGAAATACTCGTATTTTTCCTTGTTAGTTCCACAAATCTTGAAAATTTCACATATATTTCGTAGATTTCATTACGATAATAGGTTAATAATAGTGATAATACGTTGAAATCCCGTGTTACGTCGATGATTTCGTGTAATATATATTTCTTATTATATTATTCGACGCATCGCGAAGAACGCAATTTTTTACTATATAAGGATGATATCGTACTTTTTAACGACCACGAATTATTACCGTCATCCGGTACGGTTCTGGAATTTCATATGACAAATCAAAATTTTCGACATTCATTCTACCAATAAAAAACCTTGTTCTGATTGCCTTATTCTATTAATCGCGGAGATCACAATGAACATAATTTTTTATTATATAACGACACCCTGATATTATTTGTCAGTTCCGAAACATTACATTCGTCCGGTATGATTGGGCGCCCACTTGTGACAGTTCAAAATTCGACATTCATTCTGTCAGTATATTATCTCGATCTGAAGGTAATTTTTAACGTATCGCGGGGAATACAAGCAACTAAATTATTTGAAATATATGATCTATTATTATTTAGATATACCCTGAAATATAGAGGCGCTTCGGTTCGGTAAGGGGCGTATATGAGAACCTTTCGACATTCATTCTGTCAATATATTGTCTCGATATGATCTTATGATTATTTTTCCATCGCACGGATTAGAATGAACACAATTTTTAAGATATAAGGACGATCTAGTATTATTTATCTACCCAGGAATATTACGATCCTTCGGTACAGATCGCGGGATACAAGTGACAACTTAAAGTTTACGACATTCATTTGGCCAACATATTATCTCGATTTGATCGTCTTATATTGTTCTGCGCTTCGCGTTAATCACATTGAACTCAATTTTTTAGTTTATGATGAGAATCAAATATTATTTACCGAATCCGAAATATTACATTTCTCTTGTACATATTGAGGCTCATATGAACAATCAAAATTTTTGGCATTCATTCTGTCTGCATATTATATCGATTTGATGGTCTTCTATTTTTCTACGCAATGCAGGGATCACACAGAACACTATTTTCTGTAATATAACGGAGTTATGATATTGCTTATCAATTCTCAATTATTACGGACCTTCGGTACGGTTCGGGGCTACTTACGACACTTCAAAACTTTAGATAGTCATACTATCAATATTATATATATTATATCGATATTATATCGAACTGAATGTCTTCTTTAATTGTACGCATCGCAGGGTTCACAACGAACCCAATTATTTAATAAATAACAACTATATTATGTTATTTATCAACCCCGGAATATTATGGTGCTACTGTACTATTCGGTGCTCGTATACGGCAATTCATTACCTTTGACATTCATTTTGTCAATTGATTATCAAGATCAGCTGACTTTATATCTTTCAAAGCTCGCGGGGATTACAATTAGGAGTTTTTTTTAACATAACGAACATCTAATATTTTTTATTAACCACGGAATATTACGGACCACCCGTAAGGTTCGGATCTTGCATGTGACCATTCAAAAATTTCGACATTAATTCTGTCAATATATTGTGCCAAACTGATTGTCTTATATTACCCTAGGCGTCGCGAGAATCGTAATTGTCCGAACTATTCAATATAAACGGCTATCAAATATTATTTATCGAGGCCGAAATATTGCCGTACTCCGGCACAATTCGAGGACTACATGTGAACATTCAAAATATTTGTCATTCATTTTGTCACTATAAATATACTATCTCAATCTGATGTTCTTATATTATTACACAACCGCGAGGATAACATCGATCACAATTTTTTGACATATATAGACGATATAATATTTATATTAATATATAATATAATATAATATATTAATATATAATATTTATGTAATAGTAATACAATATAATATTATTATCGACCACGAAGTATTACATCCTCAAGTACGGTTTGTGGCTTCATATAACCAATCAAAACTTTCGATATTCTTTCTGTCGATTTATTACCCACTTGATGGTCTGATATTATTCTACGCATGGTGGGTTTATCAATGATCACAATTTTTTAATATATAATGACGATCTAATGTTATTAATCGTCACCGAAAGATTACAGTCCTTCTATACTGTTTCGGAGATTATATACGACAATGCCAAATTTTCGACAATGATTGATTCTGCAAATATATTATTACGATCTGATGGTCTTATATTTTTCTACGAATCGTGTGGGACACAATCTTTTAATATAAACATCGACGATCTAACATTCTTTTGTATCCCGAAGTATTACGGTCCAACGGTTCAGTTCAAAGCTTTCATATGACAATTCAAAATCTGCGATATTAATTCTGCAACAAAATATCTCGATCTCTCCATCTTATACTATTCTAGGCATCACGGATATCCCAATGAACACAATTTTATAATATATAATACGATCTAATATTATTCATCGACCACGAATTTTAACGACCCCTCCGTTCTGTGCATGCAGATGTCAATACAAAATTTTCGACCTTCATTCTATCTATATTACATCATCTTGATCGGATATCTTTTATTATACTACGCATCGCGGAGAACGCAATGAACACAATTTTTTAAAATATGACAGCGATCTAATATGATTTATCAACACCGGAATATTACGGTCCTCCGGAACAGTTGCATATACAGGTCAAAATATCCGACATTCATATATATATTGAAAGATATATAAAACAGATCTGATGGTATTATGTAATTCTGTACATTGCGGGGATCACAATGGACCTAATTATTTAATATATAAAGATGATCTTATATTATTTATAATCACCGAAATATTACCATGCCCTGGTAAGTATCGGGGTATACATATGATAACTCAAAATATTCGACATTCGTTCTGTCCTTATATTATTAAGATATGTTGCTCTTATAAAACTTAATGTACAGTATGAATCACATGGAAGACAATTTTTTAATATATAACGACGATTTAATCTTACTTATTATTCCCGAAATGTTACGGTCCTCCGGTACGGTACGGGGCTTACGTATGACCATTCAAAATTTTCGACATTCAATCTGACAATACATTATCTCGATCTGACAGACATGCTTTTCTACGCATTGCGGGGTTCACAATGAATCCAAATTTTTTTTATATAACGATGATCTAATCTTATTTATCGACCTGGTAGTATTACAGTCATCCTATACGTTTCATGAACAGCATATGACGTTCAAAATATTCGACAATAAATCTGTCTATATATTATCCCAATCTATATTATTCTTCGCAATGCGGGGATTTCTAAAAACACAACTTTTAAATATTTAACGACGATCTAAATGTTTTTAACGTCCCCGAAATTTTCACGATTCTCCGTTGCGGATCTGTGCGTACATATAACCGTTCAAAATTTTCGAAACTCATTCTGTCAATATATCATATCGATTATATGGTCTGACATTGTTCTGCGAATTACGGAATTCGCAATAAATGCCATTTTCTTTCGTAAATACCATCTAATATTATTCAACAAGTATTGAATTATTACGGATATCGATCCGATTCGTGGAACAAGGTTTATATTTGACAAATCGAAATTTTTCGCATTCATTTTGTCAACATAACATATCGAATTTATGACCCAATAATAATCTACGCATTGTTATTGTACATACATGTCATTTAATATTATCTATCGCGCCAGAAGTATTACGGAGTTCACCAAAGTCGAATGTCGTATACATATGTCTTTTAAAAGTTTTCAACATTCGTTCTGTCAATATACCATATCAATTTTATGGTCTTACATTATTCTCCGCTTTGCGGGATGCGAAATGAACGACATTTCTTTCCTTTTAAGTATCGCCCAATATTATTCAACTGACTTGAAGTATTAGGAATTGGCCTGCACTGACCTTAACATATGACAAATCAAAATTTACCAAATTCATTCTGTCAGGATATAGTTTCAACTTTATTGGCTAATAATATTCTACGCAACATGGGAATCGCAATGACCTCCTTTTCTTTGTACATAAATATCGTCTAATATTCTCTATAGAGGCTGAAATATTACGGGGCACAGAAACATGGATAGTTATAAACATATGTCAGTTCAAAATATTCCACATTCATTCTGTCAACCATATCGACTTTATTGTCCCATATTATCCTACGCTTTGCGGGATTCGCAATGAACGTCATTCAATGTCGTAAATATCATCTGATATTATTTATCGTGCCAGAAATATTACGGGTTTAAGGTATGTAGAATGAGGTTTTACATATTGCCATACAAAATATTCCACATTAATTCTGTCAAAACATCATGTAGATTTTATGGTCCTACATTATTCTACGCATCGCTGGAATCGCAATGATCGACATTTTCTACATAAATATCGTATAATTTTACTTGCTGAATTATTACGGATTTCCGGTACGTGGAATTAGTTTTTAATATGACCATTCAAAATTTTCAATATTATAACTGTTAGGATATCATATTTATTTCACAGCCTAATAATATTCTACGCATCACGGGGTATACTTTGACGACGATTTCTATGTATATACATAGAAATATGTATATACATAAATATCATCTAATATTCTGTCGCTTCTCAAATATTACGGGGTACAGCAACGTGGAATGCTGTTTACATATCTCAATTCAAAATTTTCCACATTCATTCTGTCGATATCAATTTTATTGCCTTACATTATTGATTCGCAATGCATACCACACTTTTCTATGTAAAGATCGTCGTATGTTGTTTATTGACCTGAATTATTACGGATTCCCGATACGTGGAATGAGTTTCACATATGCACATTCAAAATCTTCCATGATTGTTATGTCAATATGTAATATCGATATTATGATCTAAAAATATTCTACGTGTCACGGTGTTCACAATGACCACCATTTCTTCGTACATAAACATTATCTAATAATAACTGTCGGGAAG
>NIPQ01110603.1:0-15112 GCA_002806875.1 Lepidotrigona ventralis hoosana | reverse complement strand
CCCGAATCCTCGACGCGAGGGGGATCCAAGGGGAAACAGATTTTCCAAGCCGATGACCTTTATAAATAATGGAAACTTAGCTCACAGCCGTTGTCCTTTGCTATCTGGTTCTTTCAGACTCTATTTCGAACCCACTTGGATCGATTTAATTTTAATCTTCATTTGATTCAGTCGATAAAGATCCCTTAATTACGAGAACGTACGTACAGCTTCTGGTCGTCGAATTAGAAATCTAATTCGATAATAATATTGATCGATAAATTTTAGTTAACTTTATACGCATGAACACACATTGTATGGATGTAAAGCATTGCGGGCGTATGAAAGTTCGGAAGCTTTACTTTTCTAGACTTAGACTTTTTACTTTCTTACTTTTTGAACCTTGCATTTTGTCTAGCGTTTTTCTGAGAAACGAGAACAGTTATGGTTACAACTTTGATCTTTAAATATAATTAATTGAAATTTCAGTAGCACGCAAGGATAATGGAACGAATAAAATATTCATTTACTTCAAGAAGTTATTTCTTTCGAAACTTCAACATCAATTTTCGAGCAGGAGTTACATTTCTTTTATCATGCTTCGCTTTCATTATGCTATGTATCTTTCTCGACACTGTTTTACTTTTGAATTTTTCTTGTTACACCACGAGGTTAATACATGACACATTTTTAAAGATCCAAATAGACCACTCGACCATTAATATTCATTTTAATCACTTTTAATATTAATTATAACACTAATGTTAATACTAATTTTAAACATTTTAAATACTAATTTTTATCAGAGATAGGCAAACTCTATTATAAAGTTATAAGATCAAATTTTTTGCTATGTATAAGAAAACAAACACATGTATCATACAAAGTTTCAAACCATCTAAATTTTGTTTACTGTTGTATGAAAAATCTTCTCAAAGCAAAATTACTAATTCAAAGAACAAACGCGATGAAAAGAATTTTTCCTAAATGTGATTTTAATATATATGTGCCTGTTTTTCAATTAAACTTTTAATTTAATTTTTTCAAATCATTGGAAGTGAATAAAACGCTGAAAAGTCCGAGCGGTGCCAANAAGTGAATAAAACGCTGAAAAGTCCGAGCGGTGCCAACTCAATGGCCGAAAATCACATAAAGTACGAAACAATGATTAAGAAACGAAAGATAAAACCTGTACAAAATCAGCGAACCGAGTCAGATATATGGAGCGAAGAGTAGAAAATTAAACGCTGTGCTAGTTACCCTCGCTAAATAACACAAATTGATCTGCATTGGTGGCTATTCTTGAGAAATGTGAGACAAACAAGAGTCCAAGAGTCGGAGAATCGATGCCCGATGCAAACGCGAAATATCGCGGCTAGTTAAAAATGGCCTTGGAATACAAAATTATCTTTGCGAGTAATTATGCGTACGGTCGAGTGTTTGTCTCGTTATTAATATATGCCTAACGATTGTACGCGCACACAGAACGAAGATAAATTATTCAGC
This sequence comes from Lepidotrigona ventralis hoosana, assembly GCA_002806875.1. NCBI lineage: Eukaryota > Metazoa > Arthropoda > Insecta > Hymenoptera > Apidae > Lepidotrigona > Lepidotrigona ventralis. Next base: position 13,627 of record NIPQ01110603.1, on the reverse strand, counting down.
CGATACAAAGTACCCGTGTTTCGAAGATGGTTACACGTCAGCCAATACGGAAGCTGTAACTGTAGTATTTCGCGTAATTGAGCGATCGTGGCTCGAGCAGCTTCCGGAATACCCGTAAAATCGTTACGCCGAGTAATCTCGCTTATTGAATATTTTACGAGCAACGTCTTAAGCGCGCGCCCCTATAGTAGTATAACCGCGAAATGGGTCAGACACGGTAATCAAGGGGGTCAGGAAACTTCGAGGCTGCTTCGGCAACGTAAAACTACCATCGGCCTGTAGAATGCAGAAACAATAAGGCAGTATATACGCAATCTCTGCGTTTAGCTTTAAGCCACGTACGCAATAATATTCGATTATGCGTACTTTTTTTTCTTTTCTTTATTTTACATCCCTTTGGCATGCTGCTCGTTAATCTGATGTTAATGTGATCTTGGTTCAAAGCGGTCGAAAGCGAATGCAAAGATATTTTTGTATAACGTGTGAGTATATGCCCTATGTTCCTAAGAAAAGATTGTTAGGATTTTTGAAAACATTGAAAATTCAAATTGATGAAATTAACAGGCAGAATATTTATGTATACGAATAAATTTACGATAATGAGAGAAATAGTAGAGTTAGGATTTAGATACTATATACAACGATATATCATCTATTTTTGCTTAGTCTTTCTTCCTAAATAATGCGTACAACTCACACGAATCATATAGATTGATTTTTATACAATCTCGATGTCGTATATTAATTATATTATTAAATTGTTGTAAATTTAGTAGATTATTAAGTTAAGGTTATATTTAGTGATTAAATGGGTCGACTTTTGAGTTCAATTCATTTGAGCAAAATTCATCGATTTTTATCCATAAAATAAAAATTATCGAATAAAATAAAATTAATTTAACTCTATATGTTAGATATGAAATTATCGTCATCTCTATAAATAGATATCTCTTTTTAAATTATATTCTATTTAAAATATTTAAAATTTCTGTTTCAATTCAGGCCCATCAAGTCCAGAGACTGAGAGATGAAAGAGGCTAATTGGACGCGGACGATTGAAAAGACGCGGAGGAACAGTTCGAGTCGAGTGACTCGCCAACTTTCGTCCTCGAAGACAGAATTGCTCGATACGCATCGTCGATAACATCCAACGGGCATTCGCGTAAACCGCGAAATAACGGAAGTTATTCAATCTCGAGGAGACGGGGACCGCGAAGTTGATGAAAGGGGGGCATATCTCCGCTACTGGAGCTGCGTTCCACGTGTCAAGAATATTCAGAAGTGAAACTGCCGAGCCACCGGGTATATCATCCGACTACTGTCGCTATTGTTTTATCCGTTCGTGGAAATAAAGTTGCAATTTCACGGTTCGAAATTTATCAGCGGCAACGCGTGGCTGAAGAAGGGGAAGAAATTGTGAATTATCGTTCATCAACCGGAAAAGTACGATCGCTTTTAGAAACGAGTAATTCATTTATCCATCTTTCTGTTCGCAAGATGAGGCGAACGATTACATTCAATATAAAGGAGATTCGTTTATTTTTAACGAAACTGTACTTGTCATTTATAACGCATCAACGTGATTAGGATCGTTTCACGTTATTGCGTTATGTTTCTTAAAATATCGTCGTTCAGATAGGGCAGGTTATTATATTTTCTGGAATAATGTAATCACATACATTATTTAATCATCTCTAAATGCACGGAGCATCGAATCGTTTCTTTTTGTAGTAATCCGGTTAACAAACTTACTTAACTGATTCGAAAATTTCACGTTCGAAATTGTCGGATGTTAGGCGGGCTTCATCGAAAATTAATGTGTGACCCATTTGCATCCGAGAATGAAATATCCCTCCACGCACATGTCGTTCATGTTACGCTTTGGGCGAGATATCTCATGACATAACATCGTTCATGTAACGCTTTGAATGAAATATCACGCCTTGAATTATTTCGCGTGCCACGAATATTAAATCATGTGTTTGTAAAAATGAAGCGTTACTCCTTCATTTTACATTGCGATTTAACGTTCCCCTTCGTGTTCGTGAACGCGCGTGTCGATCGTACGCTATTCTAACTTTTTTTTGGGGGGGGGGGGAAATTCGTCTCTTTCGGTTTAATTATTAACACCAAAAACTACTACTAAAGTGGTCAAAGTGATCGATTCATAATTTTCATTAGAAATTTTACACATAGAAAACAGCGTATTTTTAGAGATTTAAATGATTTGCAAAATGAAGCTTATATATTCTATTTCTTTTGACTTTTTTCTCCAATGGAAATTCTATTTAGCAACATTTCAAGTCGGCATTTTTTAGCAAACGCAACAATCATTTTTAGATTTCACGCTTTCACGATGAATATCGTTAGAGATATTTTTCGAGTTTCCATTGTGTATTCACTGTTGTTGCAATAGAATCAGAGATAGTACATGATGAAAACTTAAACAAATCATTAACTCTCGCAAAAGAAATCATATATGTAATCACTTTTATCTGAATTGCTGGACGAGTTACCTCGAGTTTTAACAAAAAGACGTAAGTATGAGATATGCATCTTATATAAAGCGTCACGTGCGCGACATTACGTTGCAAGGTAGATGAAAGGGATATTGCAAATATTCCAAAGAAGAAAAATCTGCTCGTAATCATAATCGTTTTATTTTGTAGCTGCGTTTTATGTGCCATCGTCGTTTCAAGTATAGCAGTAACGCACCATATTAGAAGTAAAGTTTTTAATAGTTTCTCGAAACGTTTTGCAATCTGTTATTACCGATTAACGTGTTAATTTACTGTGTTTATCGAATTATTACGTTATTACAGAGAGATGACATTTTATTTGTATCAATTAATATTGGCAAACTTTATTTTTTGACTTTAAATCACTAACTGGTTAAATAATTTCATATTGTAAATATTACGTGATATCATCGAAATATCATGGTAAAATCTCATATTGTAAAATAGTGTATTTTCAATGATTTCACTGATAAAATGTGAAATTCGGTTACAGTTAATAACAATGATATAGAAATATTAAATAAATATCGTTTCGATTAGAAATTAATTTTGATCAGAATGTGTATTCTATTTCGCAGATGAAAGACTAACAATCACGATGACACTGAAATCCCAAAGTTAAGGTTAATATTGAAACTATGAAATTAAATTTTAAAATATAAATATATTTATATATATTTTTTTATTTCTTCACGTGAGTTCTGAAAATTATATAAAATTATATAAAACTTAACAATCTTATATCAATTTTTACATATCATAATACTTCCAACGTCAATGCAATCAATGACTAGGTCAACAAAATTTTGCAAGAAATCTCATTAAACTTCTCCACGTTTCACAAAATCGCAATTTTATAGATAAATATCGTTTCGTTTAGAAATTAATTTTGATCAGAATATACGTATTCTATTTCGCAGATGAAAGACTAACAATCACGATGACATTGAAATCTCAAAATTAAAGTTAATGTCGAGACTATGAAATTAAATTCCGAAAATTTTCACTTGTCATATTTGGATCCTACAATTTTATTGTAATAAATTCCCATATTAATCTCGTATATTATATTAACTATTGCGATACTTCCATCGATGTCTAGATCGAACAAAATATCTCGCAAGAAATCCCATTAAACTTCTCCATACTCCACTAAATCCACGTTCTCGCCCTTTTTCACTCGCCGCTATTTCCTGCTCGAGCAGAAAGACGAATCGTATATCTTGCAACGTGTTGCTTAAACCTGGCCTCCGATTGTCCCCCTTGCTCCCCCAAAAAAGGGTGCGAGAGTCGAGCGGAACGTCGCGGTCGCTTTTACTTTGAGGGGTGGCGTACAAAGAGCCGAGTCAGAGGAAAAGGAAAAAAGGGGGTGGAAAGAAAGGAGGACGACGCTCGCTAGGCGCGGCTATATACCTTTTATACCCGAAAATCCAAGAACGTCGTAATAGAAACCCCTGACAGGGGTCAATCTCCTAACGGTCGATCCCGGAAAGCCAACCTACCTTCCATTCATCGATCACCCAGCTCAATCTCAGCTTCGATCTAGACCTATTCCATTCCCGAATAAGCTCCAAAGTCATTCGACTCTGCTTCGACGTTCTGCATACCGACCCGGTGCTTTCGTTTGTATGTTCCCTCCTACTTTGCGTTAACTTCTCATCTCTCTTTCTTTCTTTCTCTCTCTCTCTCTCTCTTTCTTGTTCTGTTATAGAGTCTTCTATACCTCGAGGAACTCAACTCGAGGAAATACCTCGAGAATGATAACTGATTTCGAGCGGATGGTAGAATCCTCGTTGAAAGCTCGTGGAAATCTGCCACGTTTGATTCTAAATAACAGAAACTTCGAGTAGTTTCGCATGTGGGCACGAGAGAGACACGCTCGAGCTAGCTTACCCAGGAACGCGAAAGGCTCTGAAATTACTCGGTCATCGACTAAACAGCGAAGCTCGCAAGTTTCACGAGGGAGATCAGTCAGCTATTCATCGATCGAAGTTCTTGCGAGATCAGTTCCCGCTTAGGCGAACTCCTCTCTCGAGTTCGTCTCTCTCTCTCTCTCTCTCTCTTTCTCTCCTGGTTGGATAAAACGAACCGGGGAGCCACGCTCCGGTGCGTGTAACAAATCCACATCGGCGCCACAGACGCCCGAGGCAGTGATTTCGTCGATGTTCGAAAACTTTTCTGTCATAGTAAAGCCTCTGTCATTCACTCTCGAATTTGAAACAATTCCGCGCTGGATTCGGAATGTGGAATGTGCGAATCCAGCGGCAAGTCCGAGCTGCAATCGACGAGAGAGCGTCGCGAGAATACAGCGACAGAAAAATATCCGCCGGATTAGTGAATATGAACGAGCCGCGCGCTTATCGGAAAACATCGAATTCACGTATATCTGCGATTCGATAACCCGCGGGATTCGCGGGTCCACGTTTAACACGGTAAAGCTACGATTATCCGCGAGTAACGATCGTGCGAAAGAATGTTTCGACCGAAAAGATACGCGACTGAAGGAGACGATATACATTTACGAGATTTAGTCGAAAAGAAACTGGATTTTATTAACATTTTATTCATGTTTAATGGCTTTGCAAGTCACTAGTCTATATCCTTCAGTCTAGCAATGAGCACCTCAATTATATTAGGAGTAATGATTATAAAAATATTGATGCATCAATGTATTAAGTACTAAAAAGTATTAAAGATATATATCAAGACGTTAGGAGATATTATTATGAAAATATATTTCCTTTGATAAACCTTATTGAATAAAATTATTTGATTATTGAGGATAAATAATAATCTTTATTATTATTTCAGGCACAAAATTATTAAATTTGCGGCTCGTTCAGACGATGAAACAAAGTTATTGTTGATATCGACAAGTTAGCTTTTATATGGATTAATTTCATTTCTTCTTTTCTTTCTTCAGATGAATACAATAACGTAAGTCGTGATAGTCATAACAATTTGAATAATAACAGAGATAATTGTAATTGCAAAAATTATATTGTATTATCTCGAAATATAATCAATTTCAAAATCCTTAATCTATAATAACCTACAGTTTTTTATTCAATGGATCACATAAAAATTAGTGGCTTCGAATGAAATTTAGTTCTTAAGTGAAGCCCTTTCTAATCGTAAATTAATAATTGTATTATGCGTTGATATTCTTATTTGAAGATTTATGTAATCCTCAATCTCATGATGAGGGGAAAATTTTATTTCCATTTACCAATTTGGTATTAATTAAACGAAAACGATTAAAACCGTGAAAATTCCATCGGAGACATTAGAGTGAAAAAAGAAAAGAAGGAAAGTACAGAAACTTTTATTTACACATTTTACGAAAAATCATTTAAATCTCTAAAAATACGCTGTTTCATGTTTGTGAAATTTTTAACAAAAATTACAAATTAGTCATTTTGGCCATTTTGATAGTTCCAGCGTTAAACTAAAACTAACAGTTTATTTAATGGTTAAGTAACATGGTTAAGTATATACGCATTCAAATTTTCAATTATGTTTCTAACGATGAAGGAGAAATTTTATTTCCGTTCACCAATTTGGTATAAATCAAACATACGTTCCAACTATTTAAGCCAGAGCTAAAAGTCCACTTAAGGGTCAAGTGACGAACATATACACACCCAATATGCACCAACAAAATTTGAATTTGGCTTTCTAATCGATCTTAAAGAGGAAACACTGTCGCGCGCAGCCAACGTTCAGTCGTCGTTTCTCGCGATGCTTTATTTCGCATCGGGAATGGCCCGTAGCCAGTGTCGTTTCACGAGTCCCATGGATTCCCTCTGTCCCCATAGGTTTTCGCCCAGCCGGTACAGTATTTTCCCTTTTATCCGACCACCCTCTGGCACTCTGCCATCGGTCCAAGACGACCACCAGAGAACCAGTCACTTCTATTTCCCCTGGCAATTCTTCCTCTCTCTCTCTCTCTCTCTTCGTTTTTCTCCTTTTCTCTATTCGCTAATAAAGGTATCCCCGGTTTTCCCTAGCTCGCCCCTGTGTCTCCATCTGTCCGCTCGTTTCCTCTTCCCCGTCTTTTCTCTCGCAGCGTATTCCTCGCGAACGAGCGTCCATTTGCGCCCGTTAGCGGTGGAGGACGTTGCCTGCTCGTTTCTCCAACCTTTCGCCAACCCCCTCACGCCGCATCGACTCGGCTCCATTCACGCCCTTTGCTTTCCCACTCTATTATCGACTGCATAAGGCAACGGTACGCGATGGAGTACCAGCCGAGGAAGATAAAGAGAAAGGAGAAAGGACAGAGGAGGGAGGCAGAGAGGGACAGAGAAAGAGGAGCGAACAGAGGCGTGATTTCTCGACCGTTTGCTTCCTCGACCTTTCCGATTCATCCGTGAACACGGGACGCGGCTGCTTATTAAAGGGTAGACTGTTAGATGTTCGGCAATAGAATCAATCCCTTGGCAACCGCGTCAGTGACAATCAAAGTACGTACGACAGACTCTCTCATAGATTGTTTGCCTGTATTAACCGTCGCGTTTGTAATAAATTTGAACGCCATCTTGGCGGGACTGGAAATTTTACTCGATCAACGGGAGAATCATATTGTGTAATAGAATTCACGTGATAACAATTTATTTAAACAAAATTCCCGCTTATTCACTCGTTCGAATCTAAATTACTATCGCAATGAACGAAAAAACTCTGTGATAGTGGCATTATTCTCTAACAAGGAGAGTAAGAGATTATGGAAAGGTATTGTTTTTATACTGTACAATGTAAAATAGTTTGTGTAAACCATCATATGATTATTTGTCTCACAACACATAAGTGATGGAATTCTAATGCATTCTTATTATATTTCATCACTTGCTTTTCTACTTCCATTTTGGAAAAAGAAGAACTTCTTATAAAGAAGTGGCGATAAAATGGAAAGGCGAGCGAAAAATGTATTCTATGTTACTGAGAACAAACGACTTCAATTCTACATCATATGTTTATTATCAATTTATTGCACTTTACTACCTTCAGTTCTAGTTCTTATGATTGTAATCTCATTTCCTTTTACATTTTAGCAGTACAACAACGTATTGGATATTCGTAAATACATCTCCGATGGTGGAGCGAAAGTTTTAATCAATGCGACATAACAATGTCAAATAATTATTTTTAAAAATTACACACATTGTACAATGGAACGATTTCAAGTTGCACTTGAAATTTGAATATTAAAAATTCTTTTATGAAAAACTAACGATTCCTGATTATACTCCTATGTTCGTCGTGGATGTACAGAAGAATTTACGTAGAAACTATAATTTTCACTTAATTGAAAATTATTTTCTTACATTTTCCTCCATTCTATTTTGCAAGTTCATTGCATAATATTTAGAACAGTGTGTATTTATTGTGCAATACTACGTGTTATATTTTTCATAGCCTTTTCGTAGAGATATTTTTCTCGCGTTTCCTATTTCCTGTCTACTATTAAAAGACTCGAAACATCTGCGAATGTTTAATAAAAATTTTACCGTTAACAGAACAAAGGATTCGAAGGTTGTACCGAGATCGAAACGAGCGACACGGTTTTCGAAAGCTGGGAATATCAGGAGGGTGAATTCGAACGCGTGACCTTCGCCATTTCGGTTTACGAGCTCGAGTCGCAATAAGGATCAACCAGCCAGTCCAAGGAAAATCAATGCTCAAAGGGAGAGGCGAGAGAGAGAAGTCGAGCACCTGAAGACCACTCTTCGTAGATGCTCTTTGCGTTATTACATCCTCCTACTCCTCTGCTTCAACCCTCTTGCGCACGGTGGCCTTCTAGAAAATAAGATCCCCCCGGTGAACGATGGACGTTTAACCTAGATAACGTGACTACTACTCTTACTGACGTTGCTGCATATCAATCGTTCATAATATAAGTGGGAGAGATGCACCGATGGAATTTTTCGCGAAAGTGCTCGCCTCTGATGGCTGTATTAAATCACCAAGGTTTTCTATGATTGGAGCGGGATTATATAGAGCAATTATCGGTTACTTTCAGCAAAGAGCGATTCTTTGGCAGTGGATGATGAATTTAGGAAGCAATTCCCTCTATAGATTCCAAATTTCCTCCTTTTCGTAGTAATATATATTTCAGTATTATAGTATTGTGCAACGTAGTATTTTATAATGCTACCTATACTCGATAAATTTGATAACGAGAATTAATAGAACTCGTAAAACTAGAAAGATCGCAATTTCTAACCAAATGATGAACAATATTTTTATTCAAATTTTTATTCTCACAAACATTGGGTAATGTTGATATTTTCCTGACCATGTTTTCTTTTTTCAGAATTTCAAACGTATTTTTATGAGAAAATATGAAGATTGAATGAACGCATTATAATTTCATCTTATTTATAGTACCAACAGATTTAACTTACGAATAAGAAGAATTTAGTTTCTGTTGTTCAACATGATAAACACATTGAAAAATTTTATTAATAATAAAATGTAAAAACATCATACATTATATAAATTAGAAAGACAATGTCAGAATACAAAATTATAAAATAACATGTACATAATTGAACAAAATCATTTGCATACTTAAAAAAGGAAAAAGCTTTAAAGTATACATTTTAACCCACTGAAAATATCTGGATAAATATGTCACTCAAAGTCAAAGGCGTTTACTTATTCATTCAATGCCAATATTAAACTAAAGAAACTAATTTTGTACTGTTATTACGCTCTTCCTCAGATTCGAAAATACAAATTTTTTTACACACTTATTTACATAATTGAAAAATCAGCTTTAAAGTATACATTTTAACCCACTGGAAATATCTGGATAAATATGTCACTCAAAGTCAAAGGCGTTTACTTATTCATTCAATGCCAATATTAAACTAAAGAAACTAATTTTGTATTGTTATTACGCTCTTCCTCAGATTCGAAAATACAAACTGTCTCCTGTTGACGGTTGAAATTTATCAAGAATCAAGACTGATTAAATTTTCACTCTCTGCTTTGATTGCAGAACCTCGTAATCTCAAGCTACTTATACAATGACCAACATATTCAAACGTGTCGAGCGATCTCAACGATTGAATTATTCAGCCACGAATAGAATCCGCGGTTACAATACATTCCCAACGTTTCAGAAATATACACCTAGGCTGCCCAGATTGTCCTCGGCCGTCGATGGACGCGGCTAATTGACGAATAATCGACTTCGAGCCCGGCCGGTTCGAAAGGTGGCCACGCTAATCTGCATACGAATCCGCCGCGAGATTAAAACAAACTGCTGAAAATTAACGTGTTAATCCAATTAGCCTGGACGAATAGCGGGTCAGTTGGGAGAGGGGGACTGTAACACGATGGTAGGCAAAAGAGGACAAAGAACGGGGTTAAAACCGTGGGGTTTTAACTGAAAATATCCCGTCGAATTAGGGCGCGACGCTTGATTAAAATTTCAATCGGGAAAATTTCAAACCTTTTTTGCTCGGCACACGTACAAGGAACCCAGATATTGAACACCCCCACGATCACGATCTAGGTAAGACGATCACATGGATCTAAGTGAAGAAACTGTCGGCTGAGAAAATTTCTGACGATTGATCAGGACGAAGTTCTACGTATCGAGGCACTTGCTGTAAGAAACATGCACGATGGTGGTATTTAAACAGAGTCGAGTTAATAGATTATCACGGGATGGAAAAGGATCGTGGAATAAGAACATGCACAGAGCGTAGACTCCATTTCCTCAGTTTTGTCGCTTTATCGCGTCAACGTTATCATAGCGACTCGAGCTTCAGAGACATCTGCAGCGTGAAGAATCGTCACCTCGTCCTCGTTGTCCCGAATTTGATTAGTCGGTGGGAAAGATGATCTAACGAGAATCCCCTTCATGGTCTGTATTCGTAAAAGAAAAAGGGAGAAGCGAGGGAGACTAAGAGAGACCAGGATGAATCAAGAGAAAGAGTGTGAGAGAGAGAGAGAGGTGCTCGTAATAAAATTCATAGCATCGCTTGGAAATCAGACTCGGGCGTTACTCGATCGCCACTTGAAACGTGTCCTCCTCTCTCTCTCTCTCTCTCTCTCTCTTTCCTCACCCCCTGTACTCGAACGTTGGGAAACTTTCCTTCGGCCTCGCGGGTCCCATTTACGCACACTCGATCGGCCGTGCTCAGACGGGACTCGTTATTCCGATCACGAGAGAGGATTTCGCTCCTCCGCTTGCACCGGAGAATCTTTTACGACTGCCGCCCGTGTCGCCAATATCGACGACGGCTACGTACTTTGCTTGTATAATGCGACTACCAGTGGGAACGCGTCCGTGCGACGTTAGGATTTACCTGTCGCCGCGAACAACCACCGGTATCCATTTCTTGCCGTCGATCTTGCGTTTATCGTCCACGTGGAACGAACACTCTCTCCTACATGCTCGGAAAATAATTTCGCGACGACGTTCTCGGCCGTGGAGGGAATTCGAAAGCGGCTCGAAATCGGGCCGGTATCAGCAGCTTCTCGTTAACGGCGAGTCCGCCGCGAAACGTAGATAAAGACGATCGTTAACGATATTGTTCGAATTAAGGACGGAGTCGACGTTCGTGACGAAATGTTACGCAGCCCGGTGGCAATTTTAATTTCACGGAGACTCTTATTTGGATTACATTCGTGATTCCTGATTTGTTATTTTGGGATTTATACGTAATTAGGTACGAAAAGTCGATGCATACATGCTCGTAATATGACAAAATGTATAGAATAACATTCATAGCGTAATATTCTTCCTAAGTTAGTAGAAAAAAGCAGTACAATATCTAGTAAAAATAAACATTAAGAATAGATACTGCTAAAAAAAAAGTATCTGAAAAGAAGTAAATAAAATATCTACCGATGTTTCGTGTTTTAGATTACTTTCATAAAAATCCATGGCAATATTAAATAAATATATCAAATTCGTGCAATAAATGAGCACTTGATAGAAACAAATATTGTTAAAAAAAATATAGTATCTAATGATGTTCTATCTACGTTCCATGTTAAATTATTTTCATAAAAGTATAGAACTATGTAAAAATCCATGGTAATATTAAATGAATACCAGTGCAATAAATGAGTACGAATTTGATTAAATTTTAAAGTTAAGTTAGATTCAAATCGTTCTTTCCAATACTGCACTAAATAAATTCTCGTTGATCCTCTTTGATAAAATTCGTGATCATTTATTACAATAGGAGAATGAATGATATGAATATGAATGCACGAATTTCGTTAAAATGTAATTTATTCGTCGCTATACATTCATTTTATCAGAAAAACGTTAATATAATAATACGTATTCTGTCAAAGAAGCAAAGAAAATCAGATGATCGAGAAGATGAAGAAAATTTTAAGAGACCTTGTTGACATAAAAGAGGGAGGGTAGAAGGATTCGTCAGTCTATCAGTCAGGATAAGTCTTTCTAGCAGATGCTTGCCTAGAAAGATCCTGAAAAACTAGAAGAATCTGACCTATCAAATGAACGTTTGTTTCCACAAATTAATATTTATAATATTACGACGAAGAAAAGAAAGAACACAGAGGAAACTAAAAACTCACTGACAAGATTCTTGACAAGTCCCTGCACAACTGAAACTAAAACTAACTAACAACGAGTCAGACTTGAAAATTTTCAAGAATTCCACGGGCATCTCTCTAGTAGCGTGTCGCCAGAAATCCAATTGTTCCAAAGCAACGGAGCAATTCTGCCGTACACAACGGAAGCGAAAAAACGAAGAAACGAAGTGGAACCGCGTCGCTCGCTCGTCCAGCGAACGAAGGACGCCCGGTGAATTTCGTAAACGCTAATGGCGATCGAGTAACGGCGTAACGAGCGTAGAAACGCCGTGCAATTCCGCCGTGCTCGTAAAAAGCAATGGACGATCAAGTCCGGTGTAAACGGCGAGTGGCCCCCTTAATTTTTCATTAGGGGCCGATATACTGGCTGAACGGGCCAATATAACGGTTCCCTTCGTTCGATACCGAGCAACAAGGACAATCCAACTACTCTCTTCCCCCTTCCCCTTTCTCCTCTGACCCTTTTCATCCTTGTCACCCATTTTCCGCACGCATTGTCTTCGCGGTGAATAAAGTTGCGGTCGCTATTTGCCGGGTGCACCCGGGTTGTCAATCCGGCACCGTTCCGGCGTTTAATCGCGCTGCCGGCGATTCGAGGCCACGTAATTCCATTCATCGACGCGAAGACAAATTGCACGGGCCACAATGCTCCTCGGGGAGAGGAGGGGACGTGGGGCCGAAAAGGGTTCGGTTGGCGCGAGGAACGCCGCAAGGGGGTGGCGCGGACGTTCGATCGCGGTTACAACGGGAAACTATGGCACGAACGAACGGTATAGACGCGTGCTACGCCATAGCCATGGTGTGTGTGTATGTGTGTGTGTGTGTGGGAGGGAGGGCTCTTGGACGGGGCAGAGGGATAGTAACAGGCTGCAGGAAATTCCTTGCTACTCGAATAGTTTGAATAACTACTCCGTCCGGCTTCCCTCGAACGACGACGACGACGACGACGACGACGCGTATCTTCCAGCGTGTCTCCTTCGTAATGGTGTTTCCCCGGTCCTCCTCGAGCTTTCCGTTCGTTCCGTTTCTCTCCATCTGCCACCCGATGTCTACTGACGGGATATCATACGAACGAAATGAATCGAGGTAATCGAGTCCTCGAGGATTACATCTGAATAACTTTCTTACGTAAATGTAGTATTTTAACAAGTCAAGTGAAATTATAACTACATGAAGCACGAATTTAATTATAAATACGTGCGCCAGAAAGATAAGCTCGTATAATACGAGTAATGATACATATTTCAATAGATTGATTGCGAATGAAAAACAAGAAATATGAATAATCTGTCCAGTTTTAGGAACAATTTATTCCGTCCAATTGTGCAGTATGTTTTCAATACAAAGTAGAAATTATTAGTCAATGGTTTTTGTTTAATTTTAATAAGCTCGTGATAATGCATTCGCATAATAGCAATCTTTCAGAGTTCGGTTACTATTTGTAGGAAATTCAATACATTCAAATTTCAAAGTACAATACATATGAATACAAGTGGATAAGTACTATTTTGATAAGTTCT
>NIPQ01110602.1:0-15226 GCA_002806875.1 Lepidotrigona ventralis hoosana | reverse complement strand
CCAAAAAAAAAAAAAAAAAAAAAAAGAAAAATTGCCAATTGTTCTCTCATTCGTGCAGCGTGTTAGCTGATCCTCAAGTATTCACGAGCGAGACCCGACCACGTCCAAAATATGACCAACGAAGTATTCGAACACCGCGCCAGGCCGTTTGAACGCGTCGCTGGTGAAATACATTGGCGTCGAAGTCGAGACGAACGGGGAACTGGCTCGATAAAAATTACAGAATATACCAGGGGAGGGGTATGGGGGTCGAACAGCAAACAAACGCGCGCGAGGGCAGGCGGGAAGTCGGATGCGGAGGCAGAGAGGAAAAAATTGTCGCCTGGGCAAAAGCGAGCACGGTACGTTAGGTTCGGTTGATTCGTGCGTCGCGACGACGTCTCTGCGCCCGCGAAACCAGCGACGCTGAATTGTTCCCGAAAAAACAATGCTCGGCAATCACAATCGCGCGGCGAGACTGTCGTTCGACACCCGGTTTCGAAACTTCTAGCGCAACTCTCTCGGTGGAAACACGTAAACGCATAAATGCAGCGTCGGAGGAGAATATTTCTCAACGTTGCTGGTAAGTTTGTTCATTTCTGTATCATTCGAGCTATTGCTTCGAATGTACAGGAAGCTACGCAAAGGTATAGTGAATTTTTAAGCGTTCGCTTCCATCACTCAGTGGGGCTGTTGGTGTACGAAGGGTTCGCGAAAATGTTCTTATCAACTGGGCGTAACTTGTCAGATAGAATTTTCATGAATATATTATGTCGTGTGCGTTACGCGGAAAACTGTATGAAATTTCATTGGCATCGTAATTCACTGTCGTGTGCAAAATTCGAAGCGAGTCCGAGAACCGTGGAGGTGGCGAGCAATTTGTTGCAAACGTATAGTTGATAAAAAAATTTAGCGTTCAACGTAAACAGTGATTTTGATTAGCGACAGAAGTGGTTTCGCTATGCTTGCAGCTTCTCCGTATATTTTTAAATTCCTTTTGATAAAGGAATTTCTCAAATTTCTGAAGGAAAAGTTATTTCTCTAAATAAATTTGCGTCAAAATAATCTTCGGTGACGAAAGGTTTAATCAAAACGTCGTGCCGAGTCTTTTCGTTCGATAACAAAAAAAAGAAAGAAAGAAGAATAAAAAAACAGAACGTTGGAAAGCTACCGCAATCTCTCGTCGATCGATCGGCTCTCGACTACGAAGGTATTTCCGTGACGGGTGATTTTTACTTTGCGAGTCATTGTTTCTCGAGCAATAATCAAGAACATCCCCGGAAAGGAACAGTGAAAGGCAGAGGAGGCGGAGGTCCATTCATTTCAATCCCCATCGGAATATTCTTTGAAACGAGAAATGATGGCCAGCATCGTCGGGATAAATTGGCAGGGAGACGTCTTGCTTATTCCACGATGACACACAATGAACGTATCCACTCTCTCTCGTCCGCGAGGATTTTCTTCTAAAAGGCTGCCTCTCCGCCGCTGTGATCGTGCCCGTCGTGTTTGTACAGGCCGCCTCATAAATATCGGTCGAATCAGCGAACGCGCGAGGAAAGCAAAGCATTTTTTTCCCTCCCTTGTATCACGCGTTTTTTTCTCGCCTCGGGAGAGAGGCAATCATCGAGAGTCGAAATATTAGATCGCCTCGCGAGATATTACGTCTGTCAAACGTGTAAGACAAGCGCAAATATTGAATATCGTCGTTGAAACTTTACGAATTAATCGACGAAGCAGCTGGACACGAACGTTCTTCGAAAAATCGATTCGCGATTTTACGATAGTTTTATTGTAAGACGCTTGTTTGTAAGAGGAAGGCTCAAGACTGGCAAGCAAAAGTATGTTTGCGGAACGTTCACGTTGTTGCAGTTTCGGCCAATATTGACACGCGATTAAGAATCAGGCTGAACTCAGGCGAGTAGTATGCTTCTTTAGCCGGAATTCACCAGTCGTTCGAGGAGGATTCCTTAAATTTTCCTAAGACGTTTCCAGTTCTCGCGCCGTCCGTGTTTCCATGCAACGTTCTTCACGCGCCGGTATAAACACAATTTCTGGCAAGCCTCGGCTTACCCTAACCATCGCCGCGCATCCTCCGCGCTCCACTTTATATGCATGCGCGCGCTACTTGCTCAGACTCGTCTCGCGGGACGTTGCGAGACACACAGCAATTTCTGTCGGATCTACAACTCGTATTTTCCCGCGTTACGGCTTTAATTTTCCTCGCGTTCTGGATGAAATGCGCGAGCACGCTGCCTTTCTCCCATCGAGCCGATATCCGATTATCATTTTCATGCTCGCTTCGTTTCGAAAAGGCTTTGTCTTTTCAAACGACCATTCGAGCCTCCTGCTCGATACCTGAGCGAACTCGACGCTGGCTCGCGATACGATCGGTGATCAAATAAATACTAGCGATAATACCAGCGAACGGTCACCGTGTTCTAATTTCCATCGGATTAGGAGAGAAATGGCTGGCTGTCGGGCCGAAATGGTTCTCGAACGCGAGCACGTGACGTTTCACTACGCTCACGAATACATCCTGCCGTGACGGCGGCCAATTCTTTAACATTATCGCTGAAACGATAAAAACTAATACTCTCTCCGTCTACGACCCTGGCGCTGCGAAACTGAAAAAGGTGTGGTACCTTCTTGTCTTGCCGCGCAGTGTGTGTATAAATAAAACTAATCTGGAGCACCGGCTATAAAACATAGGCTTAATGCAATTTGCGGTTTAACAGGATCGGGACAGATTAGAAGAATAACGCCCCTCTGCCCGCCCTTTCGCCATCTCTCACCATTTCTCTTCTCTTTCCTCTTCTAATTTCTCTCTTCCTTGTCTTCCAGTTTCTCTTTCTTCTTCTTCTCCTCCTCCTACTTTCCGGCTTTTCGTCTACCGGCCGTGTACTTTTACATCGGGCCTCCTCCTTCATCCCGCTGTTTCTCCGCGAAAATGATTGTTATTTATAGCGAAGGCGCGATGAATTTATTAACAAGCGGCACGTGAATGCACGGGCGCTGCCCCTCCCCCCCCTCTCCGCTGGTAATGGCGAATGGCATGAAACTTCTTAATGAGAAAGTACGTCTTTATAGTGCAATATAACGCGTCACATGCGCGAGAAATATCGTTGCACCTGATGCTTTCGACGTGTTTATAGTACGTGTGGATTTGAAACTGGCGCGGAATTACTCGTTACGGCGCGTCAGTAATAATTCGTCGAGTCGACTAGCCCCGCCGTCGGACGTGACGTAGAATAAAAGTTTTCAGCGTTGAAGCGTCCCGCGTTCAGTCGGGGCAAATCGTTCGTCGTCCTCCTCCTTCCTGTCCAATCGTCGCGTTTCCCCGTAACGAGCATCGACAGGCGAGCAATCGACGAGTTAAGGAAGACAGCGTACGGTAATTTGTACAGATGTTTCAGCGTGTGTGTTTCAAACGATTTAAATGAATAAACAATCGTGGACAATCAACGTGACGTGGTAGAAATAAAATCAGCGCTCGTGAAAGTCTTTTACGAATGTATACTCGTGCGTGTTGTACGAAACGTTTTGAAATTTTCCCAACGCGCAGACACTTCTTTTCGGTTCAGTTACTGGCTGAAATTTTCAGATCTTTCCTACGAGATATACCACGATACATGTTTAAAAACCTTCGCGAGTCACTGTACGAGGTGGAAAGAAAGGTTTGTCGATTTGATAGAAATACACATAAAAAACCTGCCTTGAATATCAAAGTCAAAAAAAATTTTTTTTTTTTTGCATTGTATTCATTACGAAGGTGAAACTTTTGAAAAAAGAAAGGAACCACAAATTGCAATCTAATAGTTCTCTTGAAAAATGGCAAGAAAGTTTCTTATTTATTTAACACTGCGGACGCGTGCGTGCTAACAGCGACTTTATGATTCTGGATGTCTATTTTGTATTAAGTTTCGCTAATATTTGATTTATCATGATTGTAGCATCAGTGTGAGTCTAAATAAACGATAAAACTAATTGTTAACATTATTCGAAATATAAATATTACATCCACGCATCCAGAACTGTAAAGTCGCTGTTAGCACGCACGCGTCCACAGTGTTAAATGATTAAGAAACGTTTTTGCTATTTTTTGGAAAAGTTTTACCTTCACGATGAGTAGAACACAATGCAAGAAAAAAAAAAGGAATTCTACCTTGAAATTCAAAGTTTCGATTAATTTTAATTTTAATTTCAATACTTCTTTGCAAGTATTTCCATCAAATCTAAGATGTAGAATTCATCTATGACGGACGAACGTTTCTTCCCAGCCTGTACATAATCGTATTTCATCTCCCACTTTATACAATAAATTTAATTTATTTTTAATTGTTACGAAAAGCGATTGATATCTGTGATTTCGAAGACAGCGAACGTCGCGACAAATGCAAGAGCGACAACGAATCGTCAATTATCTTCGACGAGATTTTCCTTGAAATCAACTTGGTATCTAGCGTCTCGGTTTCGTGACGAATTCGCGTCAGTTCGCCCGACTGCCCGTTCGTAACAACGCGTCAACCGTGATTAACATCCTTCGTACACGCGTTTCCTTTGTAGTTGGAAAAGAGAAGAGAAGAGAAAAAGAGAGGGGAAGAAGCATAACGCAAATGAGAGGAAAAACCGGAGGAAAAATGTGGAGCGGTTGAAGAGGCTAACGGTCGAAGAGGCGGCGGTGACACGTAGACGAGGGACGATGCTAACGCGAGATACACCTCGGAACAATTTCATTAACGTCGAGTTGGAACTTTTAATATCGCGCCGCGAATACCGCGGTCTCTTTTATTGCGATACTTGCTCGTTCCTCTTCTCGAATGCATCTCACGGACTTGTTTCTGTCTTTTTCCCTTTCGACTGTTTTCTTGTCGCTCGTCTTCGATCCGCTGAAACGAACTTCGTACTACGAACAATCAGACAATCGGTTGTGTGTTTTGCATCGTTTTGTTCCCTTGCTTCCGAGGCTTCTTTTTCGTTAAATACGCACACACGATAAATTTCGATGACACGACGATACGTGTTACAATTTAGAGAATGACAGAAGGTCGGGATATTTGGAAACGATTAAAATTCGCCGACGCGTTCGGACGAATACCCGAAACTGAACGATGAGATTAGTTTGCATAGTGCAAACATATATTCCATGCAAATTGAGAATTTAATATCCTCCAGGAATAATACGTCATAAACGTTTAATTAAGCCTCGACTAGTTCGCATAACGTAATAAATATAGTGTGATCATGCTTGCCGGTTCATTAAACGCGGAACGTTATGGCCACCGTTTAATAGTTTATCGCGGGAATCGACTGGAGGCCCCGGCATTATTCTCCCGGTCTCATCCAAATACAATTCGATTCGATTAATCATATCGATTTGCTTGGGATTCGCTTTGTTAAATTGATCGTTGGCGCGCGTGCGTGAGGCATAGTTACGAGAAACTGCGTAATGTAAGTACGTAGAGTACGAGTAGTCGGACGTAAGTGCGTTCTCGTTTCAAGGTGTGTTTGACCATCGTAGCACGGTGGACAGAAATCGAACGGACTGTGCGAGCTTCTCTTTGAAATTGTTTCGATGACGCAACGTTGAACATTGAAAATCGAAAGCCAAACGAGCCAAACGGTGAGGCGCGAGGCAACCGATTCGCGAAATCGAAATGATTTCCCGTTCGTTTTATCGAGCGAGCGTGCCGTTTAACTTTCACCACCTCGCAGAGTTGAAATTATCTTGCCGTTGAAAAAACACCGGAACGCTCTCTTATCCGCGAAACTGCGTTACACGTTTTACAAAGAAACTTCTCCACCCTTCTCTCTTTCTAACTCCTTAGTGCCGATGTAGTGGGTGAAGCTTCAATGAAATTCCAGCTTAGTCGTGCAACGGTGCACAAAGTAAAATTACACGAAGCGTCGAACACGCGCGAGCACTTAATTCTGTGCCTTCACTCGTAACACGATCTTCGCACTCTGCCTATCGACCAGTTACATTGTGCCGGCGTACAAACTTCACGCGGCGCGGCGCCGCGCGGCGCCGCGCCGAGCCGAGAGAAGAGAGACGACGCAAAAACACGGAAACCCGAACCATCAATTACCGGGCCCCCACACACAGAGTTTACTTATAAAATTTGCAAACACTTATCGATCGTTTTCCAGTTTGTCCCTCTCCTCTCCCTCAACCATCGTCGGCTGAAACCCCGAAAATTTCGGTCTGCAGCTGCCCGATACGATCGCGAGTACGTTTCTTCGAACAAGCAGTTTCGATGCTTCCTCCGATGCTTGCTCAAGTTTCTCGAACGTTCGGGTTAACTAATTGTGAAACTCCGAGCAAGCCATGAAATCTCGATGAATTGTTATCGCGCACGGTTCACGCGAGATAAGGTGGTTCTCGACGGTGGAAACGTACAAACAAGAAATTAAATCTTCAACCCACATTCCGGGAAAATTATCCTGTCCAAGATTAATTTACGAGATTAATTTACGATCCGTCTCAACGAAGGTCAGCGTTAACTCCAATCCAGAAATAAAAAAACAAAAGAGAAAAAAATTATCCGCAAATTTTGGAATAACTTCAGTGTGTATCTGCTGTTTAAGAGAAGAGAATGGAGCTGTCTGACTGAAATTGCGAGGGAAAACTTGCGTGTCGTTGCATTGTGGGATATGAAGGACGGCACACAGTGGTACAAATGGGCCAGCGTGTCAAGGGAGCACAATGTACGTACGTGTGTTCGAGATATTCGAGCCAACGAAGACGCCCGGCGACAAACGAGAACTCGCCGGGAATTTCAGCAGTTGAGTTTTCCTCCGCGATTGCGAATCGTGGCGACGCGACACGGTGGATCTGTCGCTTTGATCTGCCGCGTTGGCAGCCTCGGCAGTAATTAAGGCAGCCAACAGAATTAGCTTGAAATTCGGAACGAAGCCGGTGGCCCCGAGGCTAACCGGTCTAATTGACCTATTTTCGCGGTAATAGATCATCAGCCAGGGTTGCGATATCCATTACACGCTACGAAACGGAAAGAACAGCCACCGCGGAAACCTCCGGCCAACTCCGCGATAAGCTCGTTATGAATCGCGCTGCATCGTTGATTTTCTATTAACGGCGTTGTTTAATTTCCAGTTAATTGTCTCGGCTACCACGGTGTAATAGCGGCCGCTCATCGCCGCTCTTCGTCAATTTTTCAATCGGCTAACTCGTTGAACCTGACCAGTTCCGTTCCCGAAATTTCGAAGAGAGGAACCACCGCGTGATCTCCGCCTCGGACGAATAAACCGCGCGGTTGTTTCAATCGAAGCAATGAAAAATACAGTGCGCGGTAAATGAAACGTTCCTCGAGGCTGTGAAATTTTAACGCGGATGTCCGATATATAAAAGAAAAAAAAAAAGAAAAGAAGAAAGAAAGAAAAGAAGAAAGAAAGAAAAGATAAGGGAGAAATCGAGAGAGTTTGAAGAAAATTTCAAACTACGTAGTTTAGACAAAGGTTTAAATTTTGTACTCGTGGCACCACAGATGGTTTAGAAAATCCGCGCCTTTGCTCTGGCGCGGAGGCATAATAAACCTCGAGGGTACGGGCGTTTTGTTCGTTTACTCGCAGATAGCCCGAGGCCACGACGCGACGACGAGCGTATCGTGGCGAGCGAAAGATTCGGCCGCTCGGAAATCTGCGAAATTTATTAAAATTGCCGCCGAGACGGGGCGATCCTCTTAGCCGGAACGGGATATTGTCTCGGATTGCGCGCGCGTCCTTGCACTCTCTCCACCGTCCCGTTCTCTCTTTCCTCGTATTTCTCCGCCTCTCGTTGTGACGTTGTAAGAAGAAAGAAGAAAGAAGAAAAAAAAAAGAAGAAGAAAGTGCAAATGAATTTCAGCCGAGCGCGCATAAATATTCAGCGCATTAAGCATCCGTACTCGCGGATTCGCTCTTAAAAGCCTCTATATTTAATACGCGTAAATCGAGCGTGTCCGCTGAAAGGAAGCGAGGGCGTAAAAACACGCGCTTCGGAAATGCTTTCTCTTTGACGCTTGACTTGTCTGCGCAGCGAGACGCGCAGACGGATTTCCAACTCTTTCGTAGACGAGAGTAGTCGGAGGAACGAAAAGAACGTGTTAAACTCTGTAAGGATGACCGATGACGTGATTTTCTCGATACAATGAACCTGCTCTCCTAACAGAGACAAGAGGAAGTTATTCTCGAAAAGAGAGGAGACGAGGCTCTCGAGCGAATCGTCGTTGCTATTCATCGCATATACATATACCGAATAGTATAAATCGGTAGTCAGCTGCATCTAGAATCCTCTAGATGGTTGGTACACGGTGGTGGCAAGCAACAGACGTTGGAACGAGCTAACCATCACCCAAGTGCGTGCAGCTGGCGTTGACCCTTATCGAGTGAGATGTCCTTACGGATTAAGCGCGTTTCTCGAAAGCACGACGCCGGCGTCGTCGTCGCTGCCGCCAGCCACGAGCAAGGAATCACGGGGACGAGAGAAGCCAGAAGGAGACTCTGGAAATAACACCGAGCTGGCTGGATGGCCAGACTGGCCACGCAAGAGCGGAGCAAGATGACGAAGAAGCAGGGACCGTTTGACGATACAATCGGGGAAACCTGATACCCTGAAGTCTTAACTGCAGGGGCAGCTACTTCCACGGAGCTGGAATCTTCGCGTCCGGCAATACGTATGCGTAAACGGGCATACGTATGTGGTTCCCTCTGTTCCCGGGAGGGAAAATGGAGGAAGAGACGGAGTGAATCGGTACTAGATCCGCGATCCCCACGATCGTTATCTGTCGGTTACGACGCACCGCGTTTCCTTTCGTTGGACACCGTCGGCAGGCCAAGTCTTCTTCTTTCACCAGGAGACACGAGACACTCTTTGTTCGCGGCTCCCCTGCGGACGACGAGTTTCGCGGAAACCTTCTCGAACATGTGTCTTCTTTTAGGCTGGCTTCGTTGCGGCGCGTTGCCTCCCTGTTTCTTTTCTACCGTTAGATCGTCGCACCGTAGGTGGTCGCGTTCTCTAGTTTCCTTTCGAAGTGTTCTTTTTTTTTCTTTCTAAAGGTTTAGTTTTATCGACGAAATTTTCGATTCTGTTCAGTAGAGCGCGAAGAGCGTGCAATCGATCCCGCGATCGAAACAACTCGAAACTCGCGCGCGAGTATATTATATTTATATTGAAGTACGTAAATCGCGATCATTTATCCAAATGTTTCCACGTCCGTTCGGTTGGCAGTTGCGTTACTCCGTGCGCAGACGAAGCAGAAAAATGCGAGGGTGTATTGTGCCGTGTCAGAAGACGAAACGGGTTAGAGGGGAGGGGACTTGCCCCGTGCAAGTGGCAAGAATTTAACGACGCTAAAGGTATTTTCAAGCGGCACAATTATCGCGTGAAACTTTCGTTCCCCTCGTTCCCTTCGTGAAATTCGCCTTCGCGAATCTTTGTCCGACCGCCGTCGCACCCTTTCTTCTAGCCCTGCATCGCCGACACCCTTCGTCTTCTAGTTCCTTAGCAGCCGTTCCTGCCAATTCAGCATCGTCAGTGTAATTAACAGTTTAATTGCTATCGCGTTTCGGGAGGACGCCTACGTGCTCGTCGATTACGTGCGAGAAACGGCCGTGTTTCATTTAGGGAGAAGGAACGAAAGAAAATTTCATTGCGCTATTGATAATTACACACACACATACACACACACTGCGGGTAATTTCGTATCCTTATTTTACGCGAGCATGTTCTTACATGGATACCTACGGCGAGACGACGGGCTTTCCTGTAACGTGTAAACAGTGTTGCGCAGCTACGAG
Organism: Lepidotrigona ventralis hoosana; assembly: GCA_002806875.1. NCBI lineage: Eukaryota > Metazoa > Arthropoda > Insecta > Hymenoptera > Apidae > Lepidotrigona > Lepidotrigona ventralis. Next base: position 5,455 of record NIPQ01110602.1, on the reverse strand, counting down.
ATGTTCCATCGTTTGGTAGAAACGCTTTGAAACGAATGTTTGCGCTCGTCTACTTTGTCGGCGATCTTTCCTCTGGAAGGAAAAAAATCAGAAAAAACTCGTCGGGGTGGCAGGCGAGCAACGAGAACAAGGCACGGTTCGAGCACGTTATTTAGCATCGCGAGACGCTTTAAAGTCGGACAATTATCGCGAGAAACTTTTACTCGCTTTCGTACACCCTCATTTTCTCTCTCGTTTGCCTTCCCTCCCGCTGCACCATCCCTATTGCCAACGTCTCCGTCCTTCTCGCTTCCCCTTGCAAATCTTTGTCAAAGTGCAGCATGCAGCTTCTTTGTCGGTGGTGCGCGCGCCGTTCAACTGCTCCGTTTAGTGCGACGGAGATTATTTCACCTTCTCCAGCTGTGCTCGCTCCTGCCTCGCTCCGTACTTTCGACAAATCTAATTAACAAAGTCGTTTACTTATCTAAATGGATTCTGTAGTCGTCCGTTCCGCCGTGGCCTCGCCCCGAGGAATCAGCTTCGTCTTGTTACTCTAGACTCCTCTAGTCTAGCGTCGCGCGACGTCCTGAGAGACTGAAAGAGCAGAGGGACAGGTTGGGAATCGTTTCACCGGAAACCGACGACTTTAACCTTCGATCCGCGCGAACCTGTCAACCTGTTTTCGCGAATCCATTTTTCAAGAGGGTTTCAAGTTCGAGTTACTCTCTCTCTCTCTCTCTCTCTCTCTCGCTGCTGCCGCAGCTGCGACGTTAACTCCGACTTCTAAGAAAATTATTCCGAGCCACGGCGAAGGTCTACTCGTTCGTTAATTGCGGTTTCTCGAGATTCCAATCTCGCCTGGGAGAGAGATACTGAATGAATTCAAGCCTTCAGATTTCAATGAATTCAATTAATTCAACGCGATGCTCCTCCGCACCTTACTCTCTCTCTCTTTCTGTCTGTCTGTCTGTCTATCTATCTCTCTGCGCAACGTTGCAGCCGAGTTCTGCTTAATTTTAATTTATCTCGAGCCGACGATCAAAGACGCGAGACGCGCGGCGCCGTCTTCGAAAAATCGTATTCATTAAAACCGGCCGTATGTGAAAGTCGCCGAGTGTGTAACGCGACTTTAATAACTCGACATTATCCCGCGGTGGTGGGCAAGAGAGAAGAGCAACGCCCGCGCCCTTAGACGGGCACAGTTAAATGAACCGGCATGAAAAACTAATTTCCCTGTTTCTTGTCGTCCTTATTCGAACCTATATAGCGTCACGGTCCACCGAGAGAGACGCGTATGTACGTGAGATTGCGTTACATTCTCTCTCTCTCTCTCTCTCGTGGCTTGCGTTTGCCGGGACGTTTAGAAATTAAACGGCAAAGTAGACACGAAGGCTTTTACGAGTCGGATATATTTGCCGTTCGTGGTTTTACGACTCTTCGATAACGCGCATTGTAATTAGACCGCGGGTTTTATCGTAATTCGCGGCGGACGAAAGAAATTTTCATTTAAGCTCAAATTTCTTCAGCCACGTTCGTATAAAAATATGAAAACACGTAAACGTTCCCAATCGAATTGAACGAACGCTGGTGTCGCACAACTTTTCGTACCTTACTTCTTGTCGAACTTCTGATCGTCCAGGTTCCAAAGTAGCGCGAGAATGGTCCATTGGCAGAATTCACGAGCGAAGGAAAGGCTCGGAGGATGTTTCCAAAGATGTCGATAAACGGCTCGCTCGTTGCGGATGTAGCATGTAGGTGGCGGCTTTTAACACGCAGAAACGACGAGGTTTCCCTCGTGGTTGAAAAAGAAAGGTCGCCTCCCTTCTTTCGGCCCATGTGCGTTTCATCGCGCGGCGCGGATCGGCCAGCCGCTCGCACGAGCAACGGCATATTTAACTCGTCTGTTTGGCAAACGTTGCCGGACGGCCGTGTATTTGCCGAATCGCCTGATGATTTTGTTTAAACGCGATCGAAGCGAGCGGCCACCTTCCGCGGAAGCATAAAACGGCCGATATTAATTGATTCCCGGGCCGCGTGTGCATTGTCGTCCTGCTCGTAAATAAATTAATAACGCGGTCGCGTGTTTACACGGTGAGTACAAGCGTCGCTTACAAATTGTACCAATAATGGCCGCGTTCGTTATTACGGTTCCCTTCGACGCATGAAATTCCAGAGTGCAAGCGTGCACAGCACCGGACTTTATTCGTTCTTCGCGATTCGCGTCTGTTTTTGTTTTCTTTTTCTTCTTCTTTTCTCGTAAAAGCGTTCGAACGCGAGCTAATAAAGAGGAGAGGACTCAAATAAGTTTTCTGAGTTGCAAGGCGGATGTTATAGTTGAATAATCGGATTCCTCGAAACCAGTGCTTATCGATTGAATTAACAATGTATCAATTACGTTATTGTTCACTTGTTATTAATTATAGCAATATTATAAGCTTCGCATACTCTTCGAATATTTTGAAATTATTCCCTTGTATAATGAATCAGAGTGATGGAAATGATGGCCTTTTGTTTAGACGACTCGTCTATTAGATTGCTCGTCAGTTCCTTGGAGACTGATTAGTAGTGATTTCATCGCAGAGAGTGATGATGCTAATGTTGCAAGAGATAGTACTACATGGTCAATACACGATAAAACAATTATTGTTATTAAATGTGTGGAGATTTAGAAATAAGCATGTAACATTGTTACACGTATTCATGACGTGTTTTCATTTCACTAAGCTGAGATAGAGAGGACTCTGCAGCAGACTTGGCCGGTAAAGTGTTAGGTTGTCCGATGAAAGAAACGAATATTTTATCTTCAAGTGGTCCTTTGAACAAGGCAAGCGAGTAGTAACCAACGTCTAGACGCATTCGTTAGATACAAAGTGTCCAATTATTCTGCTTCCTGCAGCCGGTTGTAACCAAATTCTTCAAACGATGTATGTATCCTTAATCATCGAAACATTTTCCGCGAACGTCACAATCGGGTACACGACATTCCACGCGGCGTTTTGCAAGATCTGGCTTTGGCCCAGTAACGAAACGCCATGGGCCGAATCCGCGCGGATTCCAAGAAACGAGGAGAGACAGAGAGAAAGAGAGAGAGAGAGAGAGAGGCACGTCAAAGACCTCTCGACATTGATCGTCGCGCAGAACCAGTGGCCTCGAGAGCATCGCGCGCGATCGTTAACTGCCGACCACGCATTCGTCATGTTCATTAAATATCGATTGGATAGCCGCCAGGGCGGCATCGAATGACGAGCACGCAGCGCGTTCGCCAGTCGATCACCACGGTCCGTGAACCGTGGTTCGTCCTTATCGAAGTCGCTTGCGATGAAACGTTGCGCGTTTCGTACGCGTGCATGTCCTCCGCCTCGATCGCGCGCGCCTCGCCGTTACATCCGGATGAATTATGCTTGTAACGCGTGCTAACGCCACACCTCCTCTCTTATACCCGCTGTTCTATCTGCCGAGCATTATGTTACTCTCACCTCTCGCGATCAACCTCGTACGGCACGTACGTATTTACACGCACGGGCGTCGTGGAACACGAAGCTGCAAAGAGGTGGCCAGGAGGCTCGTTTGTTGGAAACGGGGCGAGGCACGAGGTGGCGTTAAACGCGGGGGAGCACGGGAACGCAAGGCCGCCCCTGAGTGCCGCGCGCGACTAGACGGGGGTGTGTTGTTTTTTTTTTTTTTTTTTTCTTTTTCCTCTTTTCTTTTTCCATTGCACCTCCCTGCTCGACCGGGGGTGCCGGTCGACTGGCAGCCCCGCGGCTTGCTCTTTTCTTTCCACGTATAATGTACGTGTTAGGTGCACGGGTTGCGTTTCGTGGCGGCGTTGTACGCGTGCGGCCAGTCGTTCCACCAGTCATAAATAATCTGGAAACATGAATATCACAGAGCAGCTACGGCTCTGTTGCTCGCCACCCCCGCGAGCCGGCTCGTACGTGTAATTTCCTTTTTTTCGCTTCACACGCGGCGCGGAGAATCGTGGTGGTGGGTGTAGCGGAGCGTAGACCAGCACACGGCGTCGTACGTGCGTGTACGCGTGTGTTTCGGTGGTAATTAGGACCTCGCTTTCCTTCCCCCGGCCCCTTCCAACCCCCTTACCAACTTCACTTGCTTTCACCTTTCTGTTTCTTCGTCGCGTACAATTCATATTCCAATAGCTGACCGTTCTTTTTTTTTCTTTTTTCCTCTTTTTTTTTGCTCATTCTTGCCAGTTGGCTAGTTCGTCCTCTCTCGTTTTCTCTCGTTTCGTTTTGTCTTTTGAAAGTCCCTCGACGAACTCGTCACAATTGGGGAGAATTAGCGCAACGCGAGCTCTCTTAATCCGACCGATCGATCACGCGGAATTGCTCGGTTGGATTTCCTCCGCAGGTCTCCGCCGACACTTTTCGTTCGCTCGAATTTGTTACGATTATTTTATGATAATACGAGCAAACAAGAATCGTTGGCGCGATATTTGTAACCAAGCGCGCATTTGCTAAATTCAATATTTGCCTATCGTTCCGATTTTCCTCGAGGATAATTCTCGTCTGACTACGGCGCGACGCATTCTACTGCGGAACGGTCTACTACTCTCTTTGCTCGGCGAAATTCAATAATTCACGATTTATATTCGATCGGCTACATGTATTTAATCAATTTGTTATACATTACATACGCGTATATCGTTAAAATTTTTGTAGAAGGAAGGAAAAGTATTGCACGTTCGATTATTTCCTTCATTATTCACGACTCACGGATCAGTCACGGTGGATCTGCGAGACCTTTTCCTTTTTTTATAATTCACTCATTCTTTCTTTCTCTCTTTCTCTCTCTCTCTTTCTCTCTGTAATTCCACAAGACATATTGACATCGTTTCTGGCATCGTTTCACCGGCACGCTTGCATAATATCAGGCAGTCGCGCACTCGGAAATACGAATCGAATTTTAAAATCGTTCGGCTCGAACGAGCTTGCAGGATCGTTAAACTTGCATATTTCCGGTGTGAATCGATTCATCAAACTGGCATCGGTACTATTTTCGAGGGTGGCACGATTTATTAAAAACTTTTTATTGCTCTTCAGGTTTATTCTCGTCGAGCGAAAGACGTGGAAAGACAGAGATCGAACAGACTCGATATTCGAATCCAACAATAACTCGAGAGAGAGAGAGAGAGAGAAAGAGATTCACGATATAGCTGCGAAAACAGTTTCAGTAGCTTCCGTCGTTTTAATCCCACTTATTGACAAGAAATAAAAAGAAATAAAAAGGGACAGAGAGAGAGAGAGAGAGAAAACAAAAGAAAATGGAAGAAAGAACGGTCTATGAGCATTTGCCATTCACAACGTAATTTCATTTAGCCGGAGCGCCAGTCAATATGCATTGGCCATTAATAACAAATGGCTCGCCCGGTATTTCCGTCGAAAGGTAGAAAACGGCCGTATTTAAATGAACGAGTATCTTCGTTTTTTTTTTTTTTTTTTTTTTTTTTTTTTTTTTT
>NIPQ01110598.1:0-15255 GCA_002806875.1 Lepidotrigona ventralis hoosana | reverse complement strand
CGCCCCCCCCCCCCCCTCCTCCTCCTCCCAAGGCAATCGAAGGAAATCGTTGCAACGTCGATCCCTGTTCCCGGTCCTGGAGGTCTTGTAACAGAGGGCGTCGATAAACAAGACAATTTCGCGGCAGGACGTCCCCAGGAATCTATAAATCTAGTTGGCCGGTCGCGATCTATCGATTAGGGGGGCCCCTCTGGCCGAGGCCTCGCCATCTTGAAAGCGTTTGCCGCCAAACGATTGAATGTGTCCCCAAGCGGACATCCTCCTCCCGTTCTCCATTCTCTTTCAGCGAGAGACAGACCCCTCCTCGCGCGCGTTCTCGCGTTTCTTTTCCTCTCTCTCCTCTCTCCTCTCTCCTCGGCAGTTTCTCGTCCAGTTTCTCGCGATCGCGTCGCGGGAATTGAAAGCATCGACGACCGAAACCCGGCGACGATTCTATTTTCCCTTTGGCCGGCGTGCCCGTTGCGCGCCCGGTAAAAATCTTTATGGCGGATCGAGTCCGGGAAATGGGATGGCTCGTCCACTTTTCTCCCCTCCTCTCTTCCTCTTCTCCATTTTTTTTTATCTCACTCTCTTTCGAAGAAAAATCAATTCTCACGGATTCACAAAGATCGGGGAGCGAAATTTCATTTGAATGTCACGTGAAATTTTATTTAGACTTTTCCAAGTTATTCCGGTTAATTGGAAGGTTCTTGACTGACTTTTGATTCGAAGGTGAGCTTTAAGGCATTGATTGTTCTGCGAGATGAATTTATGTAACATAAATAAAAGTTTTTCCACTTTGCACAAGGGGAAAAATTTGCAACGAGACGAAACAAGAGTCCGATCTCTATTTTGGCCAATCGTAAGCAAGAAACTATAAGATTTCCAACGAGAGAATGAGAAAATGATTCTCGGCCGAAATAAAAATTGGAGAGTAAATTCGAGGGACGTTTCTCGTGTTCGTCGCTTCGCACCGATTATGCTAATTAAATAACCGATGGTTGGTGGTCGTGGCCGAAAAGGAACCTGTGTTCATTTGACCTTGGAAATGACGGAGATGTGGAGTATACGGCAATTTTCAATTTATCGACAATTTCATTTTTCAATGATGGAATAAAAATCTTTATAACGGACGAACCCTCGGAAAATAGAATCCCATCGTATGTTCTACTCACCAATGTTTCACCCTTTTTCTTTCAACCCGTATTTCCACGTTTTCCACCGAAATGGAAGATTTTCCTTCAGTCTGTTAATTTCCCTCCCCCCTCCCTTTCGCTTGTGTTTTATTGTTTTCGAGATAGTTGAAACATTGAAAACGCTCGAAACAAGATATTTGATCAGATCTAAATAACAAAACGTCTGTACTGAACGTTTTATTGAATTTATTTTTTTTTTTATATTTTAGCGATGATTTGATTTCGTTCTTGTACTGCGCAACTGATCCAACGAAGAGATTCGATCAATTCAATAGTTTTATCGATTTCATTCGTGGAAGACTTTGAAAATATTACATCGTGTCAATAGATGTTCAAAAGACAAGAAAAAAGAGGACTTTTAAGAGGATAATTCTTAATTAATTCGTAATCAGTTCAAACGTAGAAAGCAGTTCATTAATATTTGTATTTTATGATAAAATATTTAATCAAAAAATGTATTCCCTGAATCAGTTCCAAATTTTCTCCAATTCTGAGAAAATCGCCCTGTGAAAATTCACGAATACCAATATTTCTATACTTAGAACTCTCGTCGATATTTATTATTAAATTCAAATTTATTAAATTCCCGGATAAACTCCTCTAATTTCCACCCTTCCTCCTCCCGAAAATCCTCCCAATGCCCCTGAAAACAAATAACTCTAACTGAAGCAACCCTTTTTCGTGTCTACAAAACCAAGCAAATAGTCGAGCAACACCCGATATCAGTGTAGCATCTAACAGCCGCACTGAAACGACAACAACTCAAAGAGTATCTACACAAAGACAGAAACAGTGGAAGAAAATCAAGGGAAGAAGAGGGGATGAAACCGGCGAGCAGAAAGTTGGACGAGTTGTGGAAGCTGGTGGAAGAGCAGGATGGCAAAGCGAGCAGCAAACATTATAATAAATCAGCGCCGGCTCTGACGTGAATGTAAAATTGCCGGAACCGATCTGGTCGTGTATAACACGAACAGAGGGGAGTTACAGAGTCGGAGGGAAAGAGAGAGAGCGAGAGAGGAAGGGCTGGAAACTCGACTGCCGCGGAGGGGGTGCGCGACTGGAAACGATGCCCCATTGTGAGAGTTATTTGTCATGCTGCCTACGAATCTATGGGGTTTCAACGATAACACACGATCCCGTACCTCGCTCCTATTGGCCGATTATCGATGGTTATAGCCCTGGTGCTAAGCGCCATATGTAAAGAAACGAGAGACTGACTGTCCCCTCGATGTTTCTCCCTGTCCCTTTCATCCCCCTTTCTGTTCCCCAGTCTTTCTCCTTCGATTTCATCTCCTTCTTCTGCACGAGTGTCGACGTTCTCGTGAGGAAGATGCTACCTGTCGACTACCGACACTATTTTTTTTTTCTTTTTTCTGCGAACGGTAGGGAAGTTGGATCGAAGGGAGGAAATGATTCTTCCCCGTGTTCCGAGTCTTTCGATGGTTATGGAGCATAGAGATGATCTTCTGATTTCTTCTTTTCTCAGAGAGAGCGTTGAAAGGTTTGATGAACGACGGAATGGTGATTCTGGAGAATGGTAACTGGATCTGAGTAAATGAATTTTTGGAGTTTTTGTCGGGTGGTTTATAGTATTTAATGAACAGAGTATTCACACAAATTAATGCAAACGTAACCTTCTATTTCTAAAAAAAATCTAATTTAAAATAAGATCATGTATACGAGTCGAACAAGATCATGCAATTAATATAGACGACCTGTCATCGGAACGAAATACCAACTCTGCCAATCTACCATTAAGAAAAATCCACCATCCTCCCATTTAAATCTTCTAATTAACTTTCAAACCATTCGCCCGATCGATTGAACAAACCATCGTGTCCCACCCTTTTCAAACTCTGCCGAAAAATCCAATCGATTTCGTTTCGCGAGCAAAGAGAAACGGGGGGAGGGTTGAAGGGTGTACGAGAACGAGACGAAGAAAAAACAAAGCTACGCCGAAAAAAATTCGCGAGCGCGGAAGAAAAAATAAGCGGTCTCGTTTTAATGATCGAATCCCAGCCGGAAATCGAGGCGGCGATTTCGATTTCGATTCCGTCGGCTGGAATCGATTTCGATCGTGTTTCCAATCGTGGCTGTTTGGTTTAAGTTTCGCTCGGGCACCGTTCTTTCTCTCTTTTGTTTGTTATTTCGCGCGTGCCGAATTAAAATTCATTCTGAACCCAGCCCGACGTTTTGCCACCCACCCACCTCCATCCGTGTCACATTTTTGTCGTTTTTCCATTTTCGCCGCCTCGTTTTTCAACAGCTCGTCTCGATGCACCGGCGGGGCGAAAAAATAAAATAAAAAAAAAAAAGAAGAAATAAAAAACGTGATAAATTGGTCGAACGATTTCACGTCGGTTCGTTCTTTTTTATTATTATTATTGTTTTTATTTTTGGTTTAATTTTTTATCCGCCTCACGGGGAAACGTATTTATTGGGTGATTTTTTTTCCCGCAGTTTAAATTGCTACGCTNTTTTTTTTTTTTTTTTTTTTTTTTTTTTTTTTTTTTTTTTTTTTTTTTTTTTTTTTTTTGGCAGGGTAATATTTTAAAGATAAATTGCACAAGTTTTTTTGAATTCTTCTTTCGAAATGAAGAGATAAATTAGTTGATCATTTTGAGATTCATTTTTAGATTCGGTTGATGGCATATCTACGTCATTGTGAAAATTATGTTTTATTTATCTCTCTATAAATTTAAATATGTTGTAATTTTTAAGTTCCAAGAAAAATTTCCAAAATATTATTACTAATATCACTAAAATATTGAGAAAAACATTTGATGAATCTTACTTTAAATTCCAAAACTTCCGAGCTAAACATCTTTTTCTTCCGATCTTTTTCTTTCATCAAAATTCACGAGAATTCCGCGGATTTAATGAAATCAGAGGCAAAGAAAATAAGAATAAAGGAAAAAATGTGAGAGTGAAAATGGTTGAGTCAGAGAGAAAGAATCCTGGTTTTCCCAGAACATAGGAAGAGATTGATTGATCACAAGGAGATTTGTCTCAATAATATAAAAAATAAAATTCAAAACAACCATTTACAAAGTAAATGAAGAAAAAGTAAAAAAAAAGCAATCAAAATTCGATAAAAGAGAAAAAAGAAAACGGTCAAGAGATAAGAAAAAATAGATTAATAAAACAACAGTAAAAAAAGAAAAGAGAAGAAATTTAATGAAATCAAGAGAAAGAAAAAAGAAACGAAATACGACGAATGTGATATCAGAAACACAGGAAGAAAATTCCTTGGAAACTAGAAAGAGCGAGATGAAGGAGTCACGCGCCAGAAAAAGAAACGAAGAAATGGCTCCCCGGCTGGTCAGACTGATTTACATGAAATCCCAATAAATACCAGGGATTCTTGCCTGATTTAATTAGGCAGCGCGCGGATCGCCGAGACACATATCCATACAAATGGTGCGAAAATGCGTGTCGAATAAGGATGGGGCTCGACTTTCATCGTGGTGAAATTGATGGCAGTTTAGGCGAGCCTAATGAAAACGAGTCTTTCTTGCGCCGTTCTTGTCCCTTTTTCGTCTCTCTCTCTGTCCCGTTGCACCGGTTCCTTTCACCTCGTTTCGCGACGCTCGCTGTATCCGTTCTTCCCGATACGATTACCCGATTGTATTTATCAGCGTTTTATCCCGGCGCGGTGAGAAACAAGGCCGTCAATTAGTCGACGGCCAATCGTCGTCTTAAATCACGACTCGTTCGCCAAAGGTCAGTTGGATTAACCCGGCATTAAGTCGAATTAAGTCGAGTCGCCTTGCTCTACTCCCTCTGTTATTTACTCTGATTTCTTTATCACCACCGTTCCGCTAATAAATTGCTTGGTGTTTGGACAGTTTTGAAAAACTTGGTCTTTCAAGGAAGCTCATTTTACTAATATAAATTGTAACTTTCTATTCCTTCTTCTGAAGAAGGACTCTACTTGAATAATAATAATATAAAAATATAAAAGTTCATTGTTAGTTAAAATATCATCTCTTTAAATTTACTCTGCCAATGTAATCACGTCAATGTAACAAATACAGGTGTACGCTGTTAAAGTACAACACTGCATCTGAGAATTTGAACACTGAACAAACTTCTTTTCTTCCGACGAGTTCTTGTAAGAAATTATTCCTCAAACTTTCATCATTGTAAGCAAGAATTATCCACCATCATCAGTCTGATTTAAAACGGAAATGACTGGAAAGTGGTCTCCAAGGGAATTTACCGAATTGCTTGCCTCGGCTCGAATAATCCCATTGAGTTTTATAATAATAATGCTATTGAGTTTTTGTGTTGCAAGTGTTTGAGGCGAGTTGCATAGAAGCGCAGCGTTGCACCCTCGGGGAAGCTGTGGGAACGCGGCTTGAAGACTTCAATATTTTTGAGGGGAGAAGTGCCCTTTCTCGTTAGGGGATTCCTCGCCTAGGGCGACGCGAGGCCGTCTTGTTAAAATTCTCCGAACTCCATATAACCCGGACCACGAACCACTTCTCTCCTCTGGATGGAGACCAGCCATCTTTCTTCCTTTCTTCGTCGTTCCTCTGGTTCGTTCCCCGTGCTTGTTCTGCGAGCCTCTTCACTGGATGTTCTACCGCCGAACACTATAAAACTGACGCCTCAATTTCGCGATAGACGTTGCTCGCGAATCGCGCCGGTAACGATAATTGCGCTAGGCAATGGCGCAGGGAGGGTTGAAAACCGAGAAGGTTTACTGTAACGATGGAGAGAGACGCGATTGAAAATTGTTATACGGACACGTACTTCAGATCTCACGACGAGATGACAGAAGATTTCGATGGAAATCGAAGGAATTTCCATGGGAATTAAATGAGAAATTGGGGACTAGCTATATATATATACTTTCGAATGAGAATCTTCCTGATAATTGATTTCTAACAGAATTTTGTAAAGAATTAGATGGGTAATACAGAGATAGGAAAAAACGTTGCTAGCTGAAGATTTCATTGGAAAAAGCATAGACAGAATTTTATTGAGAATTAGAGAAAGGAAGATGACATAACATTCTGTCGAAGATGGAAGAATATTAAGCATAATACCTGCTAAGTACCTGGCAAATAAAAATATTTGCTAAATAATAAAAAATATTCATGGCTGAAAATTTCGTAAAAAAAAGAGCTGAAAGTTTCTAAAATATAGCTTAAAATTTAAAAAAAAAATCACAACTATTTTCGCTTGAAGAATTTGTTAAAAATAAAAAAATCCTAGCACTTTCGCTATAATATAAATGCACCGACAGTATGTGTATTTAGTGTATTACAATTAAAAAATTTTAGAGAAAATCACAACTAATTTGAAGAGTTTGTTAAAAATCGAGTTTCGTTAATGAAAAAAAGAAAAAAAAATTCTAGCAATTTTCCAAATAAAAATACGATACGATGAATTTCCCATAACGTATGAAAATCCAGAGTTTATGATAAGTCAGCGAGTTACGATTTTCTCATAGAGAAATTACAGTAACACGTGTCGAACGGGCAGGGGATGAAGCGAACAGGCACGAAACGATTTAAAGACGATCGTCTGGTCGGACGTTAATGGTTCTGGTTTTTCTGGTAGCGAGGGTGGCTAACTCCTAGCGAGCCCTTGCTCTGATTGGCCCGGCGTTTAGGGGATGATTCCAGGCGCGATACGGTCGTCGGTTGGCCGGATTTAATTAATCGATCGTACGCATTACCGGCCGACAAATGGTGGGCCGGCGGTTAGATCGTTCGCAGTTAATGTCGCCGATCATTCGTCATGAAGAATAAACAAGTTCCGCCGCGGAGATGGATCTTCTGTCGCGTTACAACCGCGAAATTTTCGCTCGCGAGATTCCACGTGATCCAATCCATTCGTTCGATTAATCCTAATAATTTACAGTAAAATATTGGAAGGAGCCTCGTCCCCTCATCTTCTTTCCATTCTGTGAATTCTTCTTGTCATTGACGACGCAATCGTGACTCCCTGGAATTTTATGGTAATGCTGAGACGATGTTCCAACTTTGTTAAAGATTACACTTTCTGGTGATATTTTTGAATATTCAATGCGACGTGGAATTTAGTAGAAATAATGATTTTTTTTTTTTTACTGGATTTATAAGATGTTTAGGATTGTAGGTATAGTAATAATGAACAAGAGAAATTTTTATTTGAAAACAGGGTGGAAACTTTAGCGAACACAAATTTTATTGAAGGTTCATTCTTCGCTTTATACGTTTTTGAGTTTTTTTAATCAGAAATGGAGAAGAATTTTCCTGTAGTATTTTTTAAGATGGTATAATATTTGAAATCTTATATTGATGAAGTGTAAATATTTGAAATTTAATGTAATTTTAAATTTAAAAAAAGATTCTGAATTCTTTATCTTCCGATCTATTTGCGAGCTGAATTTTTTAAACTACCTTGTGTGTTTTCTCTGTTGCTCGCCCATTTTAATTCCCTCGATACAAGTTCTATAATATTTTACTCGCTGATAGTTCTTGTGTTATCTTACACCAAATTCATTGAATCCAATCGAAATTAATAAATTGTTATAGTAACAAATAATCCAATTGTTACTAAAAATGCTCGTAGAAAAATGGTTTAACAAAAATGGAAAAATATTCGTCCGAATCTTTGCATTGAAATATTTTTTTTTTTCTTGAAAATGAAGAAGTGAGGTACAACTTTTGCGATCGACGAATTCACTGGTGAGAATTGAAAGATATTTGTGAATGGAAATTTTCCAACTAAAGAAAAACGAATTAATTAATGACTTCGTAAAGTATTGAATCACCACTAAAGGATTACAGTTCCTTGGTTAACTTAATTGCTTAGAACTGGGGAATATAGGGCGCTGAAACGTCATCTCTTTTGCAAACAACCCCCTTGGACCGAAAAGGAAACGCGTGGAAAAATGGTTTGACGGTAGTGGCGAGGGGTCGCCATCGCGGGAAACGGTATCCAGCATCCGGTAGGAGGACCAGTTGGACGCGGAGAGGATGGCGGAGGGTTGGTGAGGACGGTTTCATAAGTTATCGATTGAAAGGGAGCCAGAGTGGTAGGAAGAGGGTGTTAGTTGCCATGGCGACCGCGCGCGAACCTGCGCCCTGCGACTTGAACGTTTACCTTAATGCCCGGGAATTACGGGACGTGATTTTCACCCCGGTTTTCTCCTCCCTCTTTCTCCCGTTCTCCTTCGTCGAGGACGCTTTAGGCGATAATGTAATTTTATCTGCACCCTCTACCACCACTCTTCCTTTATGCTCTTCGACGATCTTTCACAAGCGACTCTACTCTCTCTCTCTCTCTCTCTCTCTCTCTCTCAACGGTTTTAGCACGACGATCCCGGAGACAACGTTTTCTTCGGCAAACAACGTTAGTTCATTGGCCGGCGGCGAGGAATTAATTGGATTCCCGGGAAATTAATTGCGGCAAAAGCCACCCCCGGCTGGAAATTAGAGCCGTGGTGTTTTCGTACCTTCAAATGGGGGAGCTTTTCCCCGTTGGAGAAAAAAAATTCCTGTGAATTCTATGAATGATAAAGGACTGAATTTTTGCGACCCTGTCTTGTTCCTTCGATATTGAAAGAGTATCTCAAGTTAATGAATAAAATTCATTCAGAAATTGTCATTGGTGTGCGTGGACTTTCATTTCCATTTTTACGTTAAATATTCATGCTTCATAAAATGAAAGCAAGATTGAAATACGTAAAATTCGATCGCAGTTGGGTTAAAGCAGCATTTCTATAAACTCTATCGTTAAAAGAAAGCCTTGATTGACTTGAGTTGAAGATAAAGAAATGGATTTTTGGTTATTCCATCTCAAAAAAATTTTGGGACACTTTCGATCTTTAATATTGAGCATTTATCGTAAACAATCAAAGTGTTTTAAGTTGCACGTGATATATTTTACAGATCCTTCGTCGCATAAAGTATTGCTCGATTTTTTTCAATTTTGAAACGAGCACGGTGCCTGCCTCCGAAATTTCTGAGCAGGAGTGTATCTATTCAGATGGTAGAGAAAAGTCTGATCGTTGCCACGGGGGCGATTCACCACAGACTACGCCAGTGAGGCAACGAGCCACCCCCACGGGGGCTGTGCCAACACAAACCCGCATTAGCTAACTGCGCCCTGATTCGTCGTCGGATCGATCCGAAAAACGAGGAAACTTAACGCGAATTACGTCACTGCCAGGACGCTTAATTCTGGTTAAAACGAAGCGGAAACGACCCCGATTTTAACGAGGATTTCACCCGTTTTGCAGAAACGGCCAAACCACGGGAATTGAGTTTACGACTGTCGATATTACGTTTGGTTCGTTATACGCTCAGATATGTAAGTTTTAGAAATCTTGCAAGTTTTTAAAGAAATTTAGGTATTTGTAAGTTATAGAATTCTAGAATTAGAGAATACAGTAAATTATATATAGGTATACCTGAATGTATCTAATTCCCTTCTCAGCAATTACTTGCAATTATTCGTAATAAAGATTTTAAAAGGATTGTTAAATTACTATCCACCGGGTGGAATCATATTGAAATCACCATTATTAATCGTCTTAGGCCCACGGATCGCAAGCAAAAAAAAAGTCAAAGGTGTTTTACATTCTACTCTTAATCAGGCAATTTTCACGTAGGGATTAACAATGTTGTTCCTACCAGGCCTCCTTCCTAAATACATAGAATACAGCGCGCAAACAACGTAAGTAGAGAAACTTATCCCGTTCTTGCGCGATAATTATTTAGAATTATTCGTAATAAAAATGGTACATGAAGCGGAGAGTATTTCTATCTTTATTGTGCCCTTACTGCATTCCGCCCTCAATCGACCTAAATTACTATCTACCGTGCAAGATGAATAAATTCACCCCCTATCAGGAGTAAACACGAGCAGCAAATTACACCTGACTTATTTTCCCGTATAACAATTATTCGTAATAAAGATTTTCTAAATAAAAAGAGAAAAAGAAAAAAGAAAAAAAGAGGAACCTTCCACGTTGAATCGAGTTAATTTTACCAAATTGCTATTTACCGCGTGGAATTAACGAAATCACCCCTATCGACCCTCTCACTGCCATAAGTCACGAGCAAATTATCGCGGAATTAGTCGTAAATTGGGTTTCGCCAATTTCGCGGAGAAAAGAGCAGTCTTGAACGAGGAGAGTCTTAAATTACGACCATTTGTATTCTCCGGAGGAATTCACCCCTCGTTCTCCCCTTGAAAAGGCGGAGTCTCGATTCCTCGAGAGGGATCGCGATACAGTTACTATGGAGTTATGTAAATCGACGGATTACTCGTCCCTGCAAATTGGAAATAGGACATAGCTGATAGGGTGGTGCGGTGCTGATAGAGTTGCGGAGGAAGCGTCTCGCTGTGAACTTCATTGAAAATTACGGAGGTGGTAGTTTCCGGAAAAGAAAGAAAGGTGAGAACGCGGCTTTTGAAACATCTTGAGAAATGTTAATTGTTGCCTTCGATTGAAAATTTATTACATATTTATTATTTTATTTTATTAACATCTATTTATTTTATTCATTTTATTATTATACGAGGTTATAAATATCGTATACTGTGAATAGAATTTTCTCAACTTATGTGAACGAAATATTATATAGAATTTTCTTAAAATGGCAGTATATTAAACAAAATTATTTAATACGTATATTTTGAGGATAAAGTTAATTATGTACCTACTTCTGTTATTTCAATTTCTTCGTTCCCGTTTTGAGCTCAAACAATTTAGAAGATCTAACAAAATGTAATTTCTCTCTTAAAGGGGTCATTGATTCTTAGTATTTTCTTAGTAAATAAATTTCTAAATAAATGAAAGAATATGAATCTAATAACAAGGTTACACGACACACCGAAGATACTCTAGATACGCGTTATAATATTAAGGTAATGCTTCGCGCATTTTGATTATTATAAATTATCCACGTGCTGAACAATAATAATGTGAGAATTCTACTAATAACAAAACTTTGGATAAAACATTATTGAAGCGAAGCTTGATGAAACTGAAAGAGATGATTGCGGTTTGTAAAACAGCACGATGACTTCCATTCATACAACGCGATTCAGAATTAAGTTCAGACATTCGGGATTAAGTTGAAACCACTTTTTAACGACATAGAAGGAAAATGCTGCAATATTTCAGAGTAGACGATACGTGGCAGCTATTCTTAAAAAAAGTGCGCCACCCTCATCGTTCGACGATGAAACGAGACAGGGTAAATAGAGGGTAAGATAGAACCATCGCTGGTAGTAACGAGCAGCGTGAAACAGGCGCAGAATCGTGTCGGATCGTCCCATGGGCCACGTTACATGCATTAGCTAAACGGCGGCTCTGATTGGCTCCCTTCTACGAGCGTCGCCTTCATCAACCCTCCGAGGTCAAACAGTCGGGGTGGAACCGGTGATGCGCAGCGAAAATCAGAAACCTTATCTTCGTAGGTTGTGAAGGGCAGATTTCACTGGGTTTACCAATGGAAATTTATTTGGTCTCCAAGGTTAAGTAGATCTTGAATTAATTTGCGTTGGCAGGCAACTAGGGTTAATGCTTGGAAAGAAAGAATGAAACAAACGAGAAACTATTTTTGAAGAACGATACGAAAAGATAAAAGTGGGCTTGATTTTGAAAAATAAAATCTTTCAATTTCGATTAACTGTTTTCCAAAATTTTCTATAAATTCACACGGTCGACGCGTGTAATTAATAACAACGAAACAAGCGGAGGTTTCGGGCTCGACAGACGTTTAGTTAATTGCGACAACAAAGGTCTCGACATGTGGCATCGTTTAGCGGTGGAACACATTTCTCGTGCTCCGATTTCGTTTCCCTATTCCGTGAAAACCCATAAATTCGACCGGTCGCGCGGCTTTTCTCTCTGTTTCACGCCCCCTCGCCTCGCCGTGGGTGGTTCACTGAAGGAAGAACATTGAAAACGCGTTCTTTCGTTGTATTGCAGATTTTCAGATCCCAGATCTCGATGATTTATTGCAATTCATTCCGAAATTTTTCGGCTCGGTGTCGGTCTAACGATACTCCAAAAGAACTCGAAAATGAATTATTCGTTGTTGTTCTTCAATTTATATTAATTTAATAATTTCTACTTTCAAAGCTACTTTCTCTAGGATCAAGTTTTCATCATGAGAGCAGTTTTGACGAAGAAATGGAATCAAATGGAGTTTAAGACTCATTTTAACAATCTTTTGTAGTTTTCCTCGGAAAGGGTGAGATGTGTTTCTGCAACCGCATTTCTTTAGTTTACTGAATGAAATCCGAGGTGAATTCATGGCTCGTCATCCGACACGACTAATGGACCCATAATGACCGAGCAACGTGTTCATTCGTCGTGTGAAAAATGAAGAAGTTTGGCCATGGTTCTTTCTATCGCTTTCTCAGTTTGTACCGGAGGAATTTAAGAAATAATTATTTCAAACTATATTTGAAATGTGTTGAAATAACCCACACATAATAAAAATATTAAACTATCTCTCATATTTTAAATGTTTTTCCAGACTCAAGTTGGCTTTCTAAATGATGCCTCGAGTGACGTTTCAGAATATTTCCAGTTGGTTCAAACTTGCCAATTTTTATGTTATTTTACTATAACAAACTATCTTAACAGATTACCGATCGCTAATGCGAGTAAGCGTTATTTCGTAAGTTTGTTTTTAAACGAAATTACAAATTTAAAGCACGTTATTCGCTAAATCCTCAAGCAAAGAAAAAAAAAAGAAATAACTCATTTCATCTTTATTTTACAAAGTGAAAAATACGGTGGCGAATAGCTACTTGAAACTTTAATTTATATAATATCTTGCATTACGTCATCGACCGAACTTTTTCATTGTCAAACAAAAACTTCAACAACAAAACTTTCTCGAACTTTAGACTCGTTACACCACCTACAAAGACGATTTACAAAGATTCTCAGCGCAAATCTCAAACAACAACTTGAACGATATCTCGAACGAGCGTGCTACTCTCGCTGAAACTTGCTCAATTTTCATTTTGCTCGTTTTCTCGAATCACAACGAATCCAGAACCAAGTGTTGTGCGATTGAGCCGTCGATAAATATTTTTAATATATTGGATTGATCAGTAAGTAATTCCACATTTTTTTCTAATAGACGAACATACATGTAATAGCGGTACTCATTACTGTAAGTAACGTCGTTTTTGATACAAAATTTTATTTTATTTAAATTATTGTCACTAGATGGCAATGTTTATTAAATTTGAAAAATACGAAATTATTTATGGGTACACTTAATATATCCTGTTCTTTGGTCTTTGGCCACATATGAATAATTCTTAACAATGTTATCAACGAGCGAGTTACTCGGTTGATTATTCAACGCGAGTATCCTCGAGAAACTCGAGTTCGAACCAGCGAAAATAATCAAGAGCAATATCCGCCAAACCATCGTAACTGACTTCGATCCTTTGTCTATCCAACCTCACCGGCGGAAGGAATAATCTCGAACCAGAGGCAACGCCATAGCGCCGGTTTCCGTATTTCAAGGAGGCAACGGCCTCGCGTTGACAGCGAGATCGAGCGCGAGCTCGTAAATGTGAGATTGCCTGCCCGTTTTACGAGCTTTCTATCGCGTTTTCGGGATTATTTGAGAAAATGGAATCCTTTGTGAAAACCCCTCACCTTCACCGGAGTCTTCCGCTGAAAGTCTCGCTCCTCCTTCGCGAGGGTCGACTGGATGTAGTAAAAAGAATTCGAATTTCGAAACGCGATTATACAAACTTTGGGAATTTTTGACACGTTCTGAGTATCTTTAAGGTTTGAATGAATTTTTTAAATTGACGGAAGCCTTGGAAATCTTGCCGAATTTCGAAATTCTTGAAAATTTTGATAGATAAGTTTTCAACTGTGAGTTTTAATTTACGGAGCAACAACACGGTTTAATAATCGTTTTATTGCTTTATCGTGCTATTACTTCATCTTTCTAGTAGTTGATATTTTCAACTCTGCAAATTGTTGTCTAAATAAATAAAAGGTGCGAGTGAATTAAGTAAAATTTCCACTCTTTTACATATCTCTTAGGAATCTTGAAAGAATCTTAGTAAGAATCGAACAACATTAAATTCTAAGTCCTGTCAGGATTTCGAATTTTTCAAACTTTTAAGTTTCTCGTTATGCCAGATTAAACCAACCTAATAAAATAGTGAGGCACAAATAGCAATATAATAAAATAATAATTTAATAATAAATAATAAAGAAAATAGAAAACCATTTCATACTATTTGCATGCAGCCGCGTTCAATCATGACTTCAAATAACGCGGTAAAATGTCATTGTGCGTAAGTTGCTCAAACTTAAAAGCGAGAAAGCATCGAGGTTGGAAAAAGCGTGAAATGCAAACCAGCTGGAAAATCGTAAAAGCTGAGAATGTTACAAAATGTAATCGCGCCGGCTGGTCGAAACGCGATGGGCGTTTCGCCGAAGGAGAGAAAAGGGGATGAAAAGGGATGAAAACGAGATACCGCGGCGCGTATGGCGGACCGTTTTATTGCGACCGTGTCTTCCAACGAAATTTCTCCTAAAAAAAAAAAGAGAGAAAAGAGCCGCGATCGTAAAAGTTTCAACCGACACTCCTCTCTTATCGACCACTCTCTTTTCGAACTTTCTTCTACATCCCCAATGACTTTCGACGCTAATGAGCCGTGTACGTCCAAAGTAAAATTACACCCTTCTTTCAGAAAGTTACACTGAAACTGTCTTTCCTCTTCTTTCTTGGGTTTAGAAAACTTTTTTGTAGAACTGGTTGTCGCGTGATTTCCGTGCGAGTTCGGATCGCAATTTGTTCCACTTGAAGAGGATGATGATTGTAAAAGAGGAGAAAATTCTTCGAAAGAAAGGAACTTTTTAGAATGAGGAACTTTGGAATTTTCGACAAGTTTCTGGAACTAACGTCGAAATGTTTGTAGATCTTTATGAAATCAAGAAGCATAAAGAGAATTTTTAATATCTCTTAAAAGAGAAAATCTTTCTAAGAAAAAAAAAAAAAGAATGTTCGATCAGAAATCTTGCAACGAGCAGCCTTGAAATTTCCAAGAACCAAAACAATTGAACTCGACCCTCGGC
>NIPQ01110584.1:0-15382 GCA_002806875.1 Lepidotrigona ventralis hoosana | reverse complement strand
TGTGTGTGTGTGTGTGTGTGTGTATAGTTTTATATTATTTAATTAGACCCATAGAATTATATATATATATATAATTATGTATTTTTATATTGTTTAATTAGATTCAAATGGATATACGTATACATATGTATTCGAATAAAAATCTGTAATTTAGTTACAATTTAATATTCAGTCACAATTGGATTGATTAGTAGTTACTTCTTTATAGTATTATATAGATTGATATAATTACAATAATTACAATTTACTGAATATTAAATTGTTACAATTTAATATTCAGTCACAATTGGATTGATTAGTAGTTACTTCTTTAGTATTATATATTATATAGATTGATTAGTATTACTTCTTATTTACATAACAGTAATTTATTTCCTTACGTAAAATTTTTGAATTCATTTGCACATACGTAAACTAGTCGGGGAATAGATTTAGTTTATACAATTGGTGTTCATATAACAAGTATTCATCTTTAAATTGGAAAATTCAAGCAGCAAGATTTCTGACTGAAATTTGGTTTATTATTTTCTAAATGTTCCATTTTACTGAATAATGTATATACATTGATACATTCTATACGCGTATTCTTTTCCTCTAATTTACAATTTTTAAATCGTAGAAAAATGTTTTTACATGAATATGATGAAACATCGCATGACACATGCATGCAGAAACGAGGGTCAGAGGATAATGATGTTCATTATAACTAAGCAGAATTTTTTTTTACATACATTAACATATAAAATATTACCATATGATGAATATTTTCTTCTTTTTACACTTCGTAGAGATAATATCTTAAATGCGTTGAAACGACGAGTTATTATTTAATGAGTGTCAAGAGAACCAAGAGAACATTTGGCTTACAGCCATCGTGCAAAAAAGTTTTTAAGAGATACTTCGACTATAAATATAAAAAGAGTTTGAAATAATTTTATATAATTTATACATTAGTTGACTTCTTGTCCGTTTATATGCCCGTTTCAAATAATTTTCTATATCTTAAGTAACTTTGTGTATTTTTACACGTTCTATGTGACTTTATATTTTTGTGATATTACATTTAAGTGATGTTGGACTTTACCTAGTCCAAGTGCTTTTGTTCGTTGATTTAGCGACTTGGTCGTGAATTTACATTTTACGAAAATCAGAAAGCATGAATTCGAAGTTATCGGTAGCTGAATTGAAAGAGAAGTTCTTGAGCATTATGGCCGAATTTGTTGATCGCCTGTTAAGTGGAGATGCCGCATCCGAAGATATATTACTAACAATACTGTCTGATTGTGAACAAGAAGAAGACGAGCGAGCCACAGAGGACCTCAAACAGGAAGAATACGAACCAGTTGCAATGTTAGTCGACCTATCAGTCGACCAGTATCGCCAAATTATGAAATGGACTTGTTAAAAAAAGTTGAAGAAATTTTAGTCAAACGCAAAGTACAACTTCTTAAGTAAAAATTAGAGTTGTAAAGGGCTACATCACATAAAGATAACCATTGGTTACTAAACTGAAGCTCGCATTCTATGATTCCATGCTTTAGTGTTACATTTGCAAAAGTTCACATCGTCACGGATAGAGATCATACGGCAGAATATTCACGAAAGAAAACAAAAAATCTTTCAAAAGGAAAAAGGAACAACGCTGTGCTTCGCTGTTATAACAGTAATGGGAAGAGACATGCTGAAAGTTTGCCGGATCCAAAGAAAAAAATTATTCTACAGCAAATTCGGACATCGGGCACATCGGGATTGTAACAAGTAGACATCATCAACTATAACTGAAATCAATTACTTTTACTCGAGGAAGACGGTGAGTTTATACGCATAGCAAAACTACAATTATTGTTATTTGACAATGACGATTATTATACATTTGTTACCGTATTATTAAATTCATGTGGACTGGTTAGATTTATTAAATAAAAGTGTTTGCCAAAAACTACTTGGAAAGCTAGGATAGCACCAAAGAGTGATTTTCATGCTATAAATAACAATCAATTTAAGATTTTAGATTACGTTAAGTTAAGTTAAAAGGATCGACACGAATATTGTTCTTAAAAATAGTGTATATAGCATATATATATATATATATATAGAGAGAGAGAGAGAGAGAGAGAGAGAGAAAGAGAGAGAATTACTAAAAATAGCATCTACATCTGCTTGTAATAGACAATGTTGTACTAGATAATACAATCAGGATTTCGCATGCTAAGTTAAGTTATTAGGAGCTGAGAAGTCTCGCGAAATACAAGGACACTTATTAGCTTACAAACCAAAGTATCATCACATATAAACAAGTGCGTATAATATAATATGTTGATGAATGATATGAAATTTCTGTTGTCCATCGAGACTTCTTTTCAGCTCCCAGATGAGATGGTATCGGATTTTATATTTAGGGGATTAGAAAATATTCCACATCTTATTCGAATGCATGATAAAGCTGCAACGAAATAATCTCACATAAATGATTCTTGTATTGATTTTTTTTTCAAAAATGTTGTCATGTTGTTTTCATCATGTAACAAATGGAAAAGTAAAGTACAGGTATAGTTTCGTCGTATACGAAATGACATAAGTAACATTGCAGAATACTACAGATTTTTACTTCTAAATGATCAGAAACTCAAAACATATTTCGTGGTATTTTGTTATGCGTTTTTGGACATGTCTGAGCAAAAATGAACTGTTCTGAACGTGCTTTAGATAACCTGTTGTTAATCTCACCTACTTTCTTTACATATTTCTTGAATAGATAATTCTATTTAAAATGTTTAACGAAGAAACTGAAATAACTAAAGTATATGAATAGAGTGATTCTGGCGTGTTATGAGAAAAGTGTAAGAAAACTTCAATTCAATTTTGTTCCTTCTTGCAATTGTAAGCCATGATAGTTACGAAGCAATCCCAAATCATTTCCGCTCTCTACAGTATAGTGATCATTATTGAGATCTATTTTCGTGAATTGAATCGCATTGTTTTCAGAATAAACTACGAATACATTCAGGAGTGAATAAAAAAGTTTATCGTGCCGTTCTATCTGGCATACGATGTTGTAATCGATGATGTTTGCAATCGATTGTAATCGATGATGTATGTAAAGTAAAGTAAACTATTACACAATGGCATTAATGTAAAAATAGTATTTTGTTAATAAAAGTATAAAGTTATATGTTTAATTTTTTTTTATCCTATAAGATAATAATAGAAAAAGACTCTCATTCTATTTAATTATTAAATGTATTAAAAATACAAGATCTCTATTTTTCTCCATTTATCTTTCTCCAATTACCGACAAGTTTGTAAATTAATCACTCCCTCAGCGATCTTGATGATTCCTAAATATATTACAGAGATCTATACTCTGAATAACACTTCTCTCTAACGAAATTCGACATCTCTAGTCGAGGAAGAATCTAGTTAGAGGAAAATGCTGTTTAAATTGTCAATCTCCAACATATATGTTGTCAACATATTCAGAAATCATCGAAATTGATGAGAGAGTAGTAAATCTATAAACTCATCGAGTTGCCTTCGTTTTTGTACGGAATAACAAATGAAAAGTGAATTAAAAGGACAAAGACAAGTTTTAGATTTCCTGATGAAAACACAGTTGCTGAAACCTAGAAGTTTGACCTAAAAGTTGCTCTATTGCTGTTACAGATCTATGTGTCGACTTGTGAGATGGTTAAACTAGTGAAATAGTTGCAGAATTGTTCTGTTTTTGTACGTGTTCACCCAAATTCACGCAAACTCAATCAGAATTATCCGATTCGGCCCGAAGTATCCACCATACGCATCCGAATCATTTGAGCAAATTTTTAATTAAATAATAAATAATAAACAATAATTAAAAGTATAATTTTTATTTAAATAAAAATCATTTAAATAATATAAAAAATAATTTAATTGACATTTGTGATTTTCAAGAATACGTATTTGTAATGTTATATAAAATAATTATTGTTTTATTTGACTCATATTCGTTATATTATATAACGAAAACTGAACACACATAATATCGTCGTTTTTCACAAATATAATTTGTTGAATGTTAATTTTCTTTTCAACAAATCTTGATAGAAATATAAATATTGCAATTAAAAACAGTTAGTTGCAAGGATACAATAAATAAATACAATATAATACAAAAATAAATACAATATAATACAATAAATAAATACAATATAAATACAATAAATATTAGAATCAATGATACGTATTATTGATAATATAGACGTGCTAATATATTATTTCATTCATTATGTTATTTCTATTCTTTCATTCATTATCGGTGAGTAATAAAATAATAGGAAAACAAAGATGAAAGAAAGGCATGCTATAAATGTGACATAGTATCGCTTGTTGTACTTCTTTTGTTAAAATTCGTTCAAGTTTCACGATACTTTTAGACAAATTAGTAATGATTCACGAAAATTTGGTTTTATCAATAGTTGCAGCGGAAAGTGAGTTATAGATTAATTAATAAAAGTTGAATTGTCTTCAAATATTTAATGAACAATTAAAATGAAAACGAAAAAAATTTAAAAATAAGAAAATTTGTATTATTTCTTTGTTATATTTATCTATTTGTTATACTGTTCTATAAAAAATGAACAAATATTTATTTAAAGAAATGAGAAGTTGAATAGCCGCCAATCAAAATAAAATATAAAATATAAATAAGGGCATGAGCTGCGAAACTCCAAAGATATAAAATCTTCCAGAATTCATTTTTTAGGAAGGTAGATTCAATTTTAATTTATACAAAATTTATTATATAAAATAATAACAACATATAAAATAAGAATAAGTAATTAGCAACTAACATTAGGCCCAATGCAAGACGAGCAATTTGCGTTAGCAACGACGTCATCGCCTTCCTTTGAAAAAGCAAAGATATAATATTGGGTTGTCCGTAAAGTTTCTTCGGTTTTTTTATTCCGAAATAAAAAGCAATTTTTTATACAAAGGAAAAACTTTATTTTATAATATATTGATCATTTTGTTTAACAATTAGTTGCCACCTTTCAGGCAAATTCATGATCTCTCTTTAATAGAACTTTTGGCTTTCTTCAGCAAAGAAGAGAAAGCCTTCCAAGTAAGTTTTTACACCATCGTCTGAAATAAATATTTTTCCAGCTAAAAAGTTCTGCAGCGACCAAAATAGATGAAAATCTAATGGTACAATGTCAGGGCTGTATAGTGGGTGGGGCAGCACATCTCAGCCAAGTTCCAGTAATTTTTGTAGAGTTACCAAAAAAGTATGAAGTCTTGCATTGTCGTGATGGAACATAATACTTTTTCAATTTATCAATTCCGGACGTTTCTGATGCAAGGAATCATTCAGTCTATTTAGTTGTGGACAATATCTTCGAATTAGTTGATGTGTTAGATAGGATCTCAAGAAACACAATTCCCACCATGTTAACGACAAAACCTTCTTTTGGTGAATATCAGCTTTTGAAGTCGTTGGAGGTGCCTCACAGGACTTATACCATGATCTTTTGCGTTGAACATTATTGTATACTATCCATTACTGTATATTCATCACCAGTTATCATGTTCTTCAAAAATGGATCGTTTTGATCACGGTTAAGGAGCATATTGTATACGCTGATATATTTACGTTAATTGAATTTCTTTAAGTTCGCGTGGAATATCCAGCTTTTTTACATATCCAATTCTTTTTAAATGGTCATCAATGTTGTTTTGGATAAATTTAACTTCCCTGCATCCTCACGAACGATTATGTGTCAATCAGCTTCAGCAAACAGAACTTTTAATTGATCTTCATGAATCTCAGTAGGCCTATCAGTTCGTTGTGCATCTTGACCAAAAAATTTCCAAAACAATTCTGACATGTACGTTCTGTTACTACCTCAGTACCATACACGCTACATATCTTTCGCGTGCTTCTGCAGCTCTTTTACCTTTTCTGAAATAGAAAAGTAAGATGTGTTGAAAATACACACTTCCATTTTCAAAATGATGCCAAAGATTATAACACGTCCGATCAACTTGAGAATTTTTCATAAGTTAAAAGAGAGACTAAGACGAGAGAATGTAAGACATAGTCTGACTTTTATCACACTCGCATATCGTATTACTCATCATCAAAGAGTAAAAAATCGAAAAGACTTTCCGGACAACCTAATACTTTTTTATCCTCTTTTTTTTATGAAACAAAAGAACTTTGTGTCTCTGTTCTTTCAAAGCATCGTCGCCTTTAAATTACTCGTCTGTGATCGGGCCTAACTCGAAATCTAGAGGCGGATGTCTAGAGACCCGCCACGGACCGAACAAGTTACTCATTCACAATTAGTCTGCCGATTTTCTCCATGTAAATTAATTCCGATTCTGTTTCGCAGCGGGCAATGTAAACTTTTTTCCCTATATTTTTTTAACTTTAGCAACTACAGTGACTAACAATTTATACATATAAATATACACCAAACGCAAGTTTGTGGGTTGCGATACTTTCAACGCAGTGGAGGGGATAACGTAAGGGCAAGGACCACGTGCGGCTTACGGCCTGCTAGTTAGTCATCTTTAGTTTAAAATAAATAGAAACACACAAATACAACTCTCAATAGACATAGGAACAAATGTTTCCATATATATATGTAGAGATATAATTTAATGATGTTTATTATATTAAGTAATAAAGAAACCGGAAACAAAGCAACAAATAATAAACGCAAGATAGACAACACAGACAACAATAATTCGAATAAACTCAAACGACACAATTAATTCTTTTATGCAACACAGAATGGTCAATCTTTTGACCACATTCATTCAACGCTGTTTTACAACTCGCACGACTCTCTTCTTTTCAAAAAGAAAAGAGCTCAACGCCAACGCTGTGATTCTCACATCACATTCATACTTTTCGTTCACGCATCTCCAGTAAACAGGCCATCTATTAAAAGAAAAAGTAATTAAAAATATAACTATGCATTGCAATAATTTCGATATTACATTTATATATATATATATATATATATATATATATATATATATATATATATTATCCAGCAATCGGCCGGGAACGCTGTTACAATGTAATACTTATCTATTTTTTACATCATTTTTGTATTATTTTTCCGTCTTTCGTTGTCTTTTATAAGTTAGGTATCGTAAAATTATCTTTCGAACGGTTTGAAATTTTTGAATTCAGCAAATGTCTGAGAGGAGCAGATATCCTTATTTTGTACTGAGCTTTAGCTAATTGAACTATAATTCCGAAAGATCCCGGAGACGGATCGCATGACATTTAGTGGGACTGTAGAGAAACGACGAACATAAATCTCAAACATAAAATTTTAGCTTCAGCTAGTTTTTGAAATATTAGAGAATTAAAAATAAATTTAAAATCTGCGTGTATAAACATTACCGATGAATAAATTAACATAATGGTAAAAAATTCGAGAAATTTTCACATTTCATCTAATTCTAATAATTATATTCAATACAATGTCAAAGAAAATTTTAACAGTAACTTTAAGAGATAAATGGAAATGATTTATGAGATAAATCGGAAATTTGTTGTACATCTTTTTCTGATTTGTCATTGGCCGAATTTTAAGACGACTCATAGCGTGATGAATTCCAACAAAATATTTAAAGGGAAACAGGTTTCATATTCAAAACATACTTACTGAAGATTTCTTATTCAAAACATACTTATTGAAGTGAATTTTAAGAGGATTTTGTCATGTCTAATACTAATTTGTCAGAAAGCGAAAATATAAAAAACATAATATTTTAAATTTGAAATTAAGAGCATGATTTTAATAGCTAATTATTTTTAATTCTATTTAATTAGTTTTATTATTATTTTAAACAACATATCTTATTTCTTGAAATGTACATTTATTTATTTTTTATAAAGCAATGTACCATATAGATATAGTAAAATTTTCATTAATTATTAGACATTTCTACCTAATCGTCTAATCCACAGTTAATCAGCCATTTTATACATTAATCAGTACTATTAACTGGAAATTTATAAAATGAAATGCCACTAACCGTTACTTTACGTTTGTTAAACCACAAAATGGATAGATGTATTTCTTATAGTGCAGTTTATATTGGAAATTTTTAAAATCTATTAAAATTAATTATAAATATAAATAAATATAATGTATATAAATAGCTGGACAGTTTATTGTAANATATATATATATATATATATATATATATATATATATATATATATATATATATATAAAGATATTGACAAACCTATAATTATTATTGAAAATCTATAATTATTATATATTTCATTATATGATAAAAACTTGTTATATAATAAAAATTAATCTGCGAAATCCACAAAGAAATGCACAAACTCCATCCAAAATGACTAACTGAAATCTGATGCCTCCACAGATTTGAAGAATTCCGTCCGGAAATAAACGCGGTTGTTCAGATTCGCACGACGAATATTTGTTTTACAATCAGCATGCTTTCTTGATGTATTCGTCAAAAATCCTTCAATAAGAGTGTAACAATGTTCCAAACTACGAGAGAGATTCCTCCACGGGAATTTCATTCACGTGGAACATGTATATTTTTTATGAAAAATATTGAATTATCATGATTAAAGTAATGTAACGGACTAATATATTATAATATTACAGATTAACATCGTCGTGTTTCGTCATGTTTTTATTTATAACTAATGTTATAATAATTGTAATTTTGTCTATCCTTCTAAAAGATTCTGAAGAGTCGTAAAGCAATCAGTCTTTAAGACAATTCAGAAGGTATGGGAAAGATTTCCAGAATTTTTAATTATCATCTCTGATAATTTTGTGTGAAAAAACGATGAATAATACTTTTGGTACGCACTTGATTAACGACATGGCAACTGCTATTGCGCGGGAAGAACTCCTCATACTCAAAATTAAAATTTATGAGGGATCTGATTTAAATTGTCTGTATGTGAAGGATGTGAAAGATGTATGAAACTCTAATTTTACAAGCTCACTCTGAAGCACGTTCATGTCATCAACAGTGCGTACCGTAGGCTTTTAATATTTATTATCGTACCTTTTTTAAATGCAATATTTCTATCATGAAGATTTGTTGAAAAAAGAATTGACATTCAACAAATTATATTGATGAAAAGCGACGTTATTATTTGCGTGACTTTTTCATTTGTTTTTTTTTCATATTCAATAGAAGATATGAGAAAATAAAAAATTATTTTCGTTTTATCTAATATTCAAATATGAAATAAGCATTTTCTTAAAAATCAAAAATATAGATTAATTTTTGATATCATTTAATTTATTTTTATTCAAATAAAAATTATACTTTTAATTATTGTTTATTACTCATTATTTAAATAAAAATTTGTTTGAATGATTCGAATACGGCTGACCATTACTTCGGATTGAATCGGGTAATTTTAGTTGAGCTCGGGAGGATTCGGAGACATATCAACAATCCTGTAATTTGCCTATTTCACTAGTTTAACAATTTCATCGAGTCGACGGACAGAACAGTAATAGAAACGTGGCAACTACGTGAGATTTTCAGGTTTTGGCAACTAAGCTTTCGTCAGGAAATCCGAAACTTGTCTGTCTCCCTTTAACTCGATTTTCATTTGTCATTCCGCATTTTATTTGACAAGGCAATTGGATGAATATGTAAACTGATTACTCTTTCATCGATTTCTATGATTTTTTAATATGTTGTGGAAATCGATATGTAGATAATACAATTTAGAGATCGTCGAAATCGATGAGTGATTAATCTACAAGTTCACCGGCGATGAAAATGAGATAATTAGAAGAAAATATGAATGAACAATGTTTTGAACTCATATTATTACATATCATTAAGTCATTTATATTTTGTATCATTTTTATTAAATATTTATAACAATAAATGATTTCGGTCGTTTCAAATGCAATTCCATGAATTTGTCTTCATAAATAACATCGTATTATAAAAAAGAAAAAATACATATTGTGTCATTTAAGAAAATAAATTTTAATTCGAAATCTCGAAACGGACAATTTGCGAAAAATAATTTACAGAACACAATGTTTCTTCTTAATCCAAATAATATTTGTAAAAACATTATGATAACTCCAATCTTTTACAAAATCGAGTTTGCGAAATAAAGGCAATTAATTTAAGCTGGGAATTTACATACTTATAAATAAAAAGAAGTCATATCTAATTATGCTATTCATAAAAATATATTCCAATCAAGTTTTTCTAATTTTTTAAATTTAAATAATCTATTTTTATTTATAATAAATATACATAATCTTTTAAATAAATAAATATATATATATATTCAATTATAAATATAAATAATATAGATAATCAATTATAAATATAAATAATATATAGATATATAGTTTAAATAAATAAATATAAATTTTTGATACCAATCTTCATCGATCGTTGTTTTAAATCATTATGTTTCTTTATTGATGAAGGAATGTAACGCCACGTTCAATCCAATAAATAATTCTCGAAGCAGATGTGGCAATACTGTCCATATTTTTTAATTTTAAAGTTCATCACTAGTAATACTGTAGTGCAAAACTTGCCTGAATCGGTACGATAGGATGTGACACGAAAATGGTAAAGAGGTCCCGAGACCCCCCAATCGTGGGCCGAAAAAGTACATTGTACGCGAGATCTATTCATATACGGTTCGTTCTGTCTACCGACATCGAGAAGATCCGCGTGCACGAGAATGATCGTAGATTTCAGTGGAGATACTCGCTCAATAAATCAGTCAGTACATACGACTTGAACACGGACTACGGGCGTTGGCGTACACTGCGTCGCCTTGCATTCATTGGCCAATACGTTATCATGGCCATGTCATCGATAACTTACCGACAGAAGGCGAGAATCTCGCGGACGTAGCTCGTACTGCAGAAATGAAAATATTGGGATTAATAGGCATTAGACCTCAACCGAGCTGGTGGCCCACGCGGTTAATCGAGTGGCTGATTGTAAAATTCGCCCGACGACAACAGATGATTGAGGCTGAGTGAGATCCGCCGATGATCTTGAGGCATATCAACGTGTCTCAACTTAAAATCAACTCATTCTGGTGGTATACACCAGCATGGCTATCCTTGGATTTAAATGG
Source organism: Lepidotrigona ventralis hoosana (assembly GCA_002806875.1). Taxonomy (NCBI): domain Eukaryota; kingdom Metazoa; phylum Arthropoda; class Insecta; order Hymenoptera; family Apidae; genus Lepidotrigona; species Lepidotrigona ventralis. The sequence continues at coordinate 4,245 of NIPQ01110584.1, read as the reverse complement.
CCCTTCACCAACCAGCAGTCACTTATTTCAGTAGAAGTCAACTTTGATAGTATGTTTGCTACCGATCAGTGTACAAGTACTGATCTTTGCAATCAAACAACAATCAATGTAAATGTATCGTCACTCGATTGCAACAATTACATAACAATTAATTATCTACATTCGAATCTCCACTTGCATTAGCATTGCACTTTGAACGCGAGACGTTCAAGGTGAGCAGGATTTTAGTGCGAATTAATCATTCGCGCGTTCTGTATCATGGTATAGTTTGTATTTATTTGAATGTAGTTGGATATTTTTTTGAATGTATGCCTTGCATGTTTATTAGATAGGGCTCAGAAGCGTACGTCAAAACGGTCGCTGACACTGTTATATTCTGGAGTATCTTCGAGAAACGGTTGGCATCGACAGTTTTATCGATTATTTATTTCACCATTTCTGAGATGAGCTACAGTACAACAATTAAACGAATCATCCTTTGCTAAAACTAGCCCTTTCTGCCAAAACAGGTCGCGCAGCAGAAATGCGGCAATTTTCACCGAACAAAAATTAAACTTCAAAATCTTTACAATTCCCACGACGAAAGAAGTAGTAATAAAAAAAATTTGCATAGTTTTTCATCAAGTAAAGTAGTTTTATTTACAAGCAAAGTTCGTGACTCAGCCAAGACATGTTCATTAATATGGAATTAATGATAAATCTTTCAACTCAGACGCCACATTTGACGGTCTGTGCAGTCGCGAATAAGTCGCAACAGAAGCATACGAAATAACTAGCATTTAGTTAAACACGAATCACTCACGACAATGAACAAAAAATTTATTTTGTGTTGCGTGTTGCTAATAAACATAGGAGTATTCTATTTAAGAGAGTGTGAGGCAAATGAAGTTTCTGATGTACTCTTTAACAATCAAGTTTTAACCTCTGTAAGTAAATTATATTGCCAATTATATCATCATTTTCTCACTATACCTAAGCAGATTTTATAATTTCTGAAACAGCAGTTGTAAGAAGTATTATTTACATACGAATTATTGCGACTATTATAGAAATCATTTATGACGTAATAATTTTTCTAAAGTTTTGATATTTTAATTAATTTAATTATTTTATTACTTTATTTATATATTTCTATGTTATTTTTATTTTCATTCCTACACAACTAAAGTCACTTAGAGCATTTTTTTAGACAGAAATTGCGCAAAAAGCCGGATACACAGCCGAAACTTATAAAGTTGTCACACAGGATGGGTACATCCTGCAAATGGATAGAGTAGCTGGATCGAAGAAAAGTCTTCCGTCGGATAATAAAACAGCTGTATTACTTCTTCATGGAATTTTAGACTGTTCGGTTACGTGGCTTGTAACAGGCCCCGAAGTTGGTTTAGGTATTGTCAAATAAATCACTTGTCCTTCTCTCTTTTTAAAAATTGTTGGACGGAAGAAAATTTAAAATTCGTATTTATCTGTGAACATAATATTAATAATTAATATTCATTGTTAATTAGACACTTCCTTATCAATCTTTTATTTTGAAATATATGTTATATCTATTCACTGCTCTTGTTAAATATAATCTCGTCTTATTAAATTCTTCTTTTACAATTAAATTTTTCTTTTACAATTTGACACTGCCAACGTCGACGAAAAACGACAGAATAACTGATCGATCATTCTTTTCAAAATTTAGGCTATATATTAGCCGACCAAGGATACGACGTATGGCTAGCCAATGTGCGCGGCAACAGATTCTCGCGAAAACACTTGAACCTGACCACTTCAGATGCAGAATACTGGATGTTCAGGTAGTATCAGTTCATAGTAACTATTCATCGAGATTTATGCTTAAAGATTCAGTCATTGTATCTCTCTCTACAATAACTGATACGTTCGTACAGTTGGAATGAAATCGGAATATACGATCTGCCAGCAATGATTGATCACATTATTGAACAAACAAAGCAGGAGAAGATCTTTCTGGTAACGCATAGCCAGGGGGGTACCGCGTTCTTCGTGATGGCTAGCGAACGACCAGAGTATCAAGAGAAAGTAATCGCTCATTCTGCTTTAGCCCCAGCAGTCTTCATGTCTCGAACAGGAATTCCTCTTTTGCAGATTCTGTACCTTGTGGCCGATGACAACGTATGATTCAAAATATAGTTTTAATATTACTAATATTATTAATTATTGTTAAAGTTTATTATTAAAGTATTTTTTACTGTAAGTATTAGTTTTATTGTTAATTGCGAAAATTTTCAATTTTATGATATTATTAATTTCCAAAACAACTAGTTAAATAACTAGTAAAATTACTAATTTTAATATCAGAAGCCGCAATGAATATTTTTGCTTTTAATCTTTTTACAGTTGATATTGAATTTTTTGGGCATATACCAGTTTAAGCCAAGCAGCACATTTCTACATACGCTTGGGAAAATAATATGCCCTCTGCAATCATTTCTACTGCCAGTGTGTAAAGGCTTCTTTGACGTAGCTTTTGGCTATGATGAAAATTTAAATAAGGTAAGCAGGGACAAATAATAGTGCATTATTAATTAATATTTACATGTACTAATTTTCAACTGAACATGATTTGAATTCATAGAGTGCGTTGCTTCTTGTTTCGCAATACGATCCTGCTGGCGCATCTATTAGACAATTTGCACATTATGGACAATTGATTCAATCAGGTTAATATTTAATAATCAAACGTAAAGGTGAATAGAATTTTATAAAATTTTTCTAACGTTGCGTTCTCTTCTTTCACAGGCAAGTTTCGCAAATTTGACTATGGCGTTGCCGGTAACATGAAAAAATATGGCCAGGAACAACCTCCTGATTATAATCTTGGCAGTATTTCGGTACCAGTGAATTTGTATTACGGCACCAATGATATAATTACCACTCCTCAGGTTTGTATAACGAACCTTCTGTTGGTCTTGAATTTTTTAATATTTTCTTCCCTGTCAATTATTTTACAGGACATTCAGGATTTGTATGAAACATTACCCAATGGTCAAAAATCTTTGATACAAATCGACAATTTCGCGCACCTCGATTTCCTGTGGGGAAACAATGTAAACACTATTGTATATGATAAAATTCTGAATTCCATGAAACAGCATAGAAAATAAATATTAATAATTACTTTGTAATAATTTTTATAATTATTGCAATAAAATAATTTTTTATATTTTGTACAAGTAATTTGCGTTTAATATCCGATTTTTTATTGCTTGTTACAAAGTAGTTATTGTTGTTTATTACAGAGTTGTTATTGTTTGTATCAATAAATTTATAAATGAACACTAGTTTTCTTTTGCCGCTCTTTCATTACAACTCCCTATCGAATATACTGTATAGAAATATATACGTTTTCAATATATTGTGCAGAAATATTTATTAATATCTCTTGAAGGGTAATGTTTGAAGCTAGAATTTTATAACTGATTTCTCCTACTCTCTCCTCTCTAATAACTCATTATTAGTTAGTATATAGAAGTATTCATATCGATCCGCCACCGAGGAGTTTCTGGATTAGGACCGAGTAAATTTGAGAAACCAAATATTTATTGGAGTGCAGTTGTCATGGTGTTTTTCATTCGTACAGCTTCTTCTGTCGAGCATTGTTTGAATGTAGCCCTAGATGAATGTGTATCTGTTTTACTCTTCCTATATACAGTCTATAGATGAAAATCGTACAATTATCTGATTGATCGTGGCAACAAATGATTACAGCTTCTTCTGTCGAGCATTGTTTGAATGTAGCCCTAGATGAATGTGTATCTGTTTTACTCTTCCTATATACAGTCTATAGATGAAAATCGTACAATTATCTGATTGATCGTGGCAACAAATGATAATTCTTCGATATTTTCGTTATAAAGCTTAATATATTTTGTAACAAATTCCTTCTTCTTCAATTGAAAGTCTCATTCGATGATTTTATAGAAATTTTGCTGATATAAAATAGGAAGTCAAATTTTTTATCTTCTTCTTCAATTGAAAGTCTCATTCGATGATTTTATAGAAATTTTGCTGATATAAAATAGGAAGTCAAATTTTTTAGGCAACATATTTTTACTTAAATTATATAATACGTGATGTTTCACAAAAACCTGGCCACCCAACCAGGTGGTACCTTTTCTATTAGTGATAGTACAGAAATCGTTCCTGATGTAACCTAAACTGATTCAAGACAATAGGATGGAAGAATTATTTTTTTAAAATATCATTTTTTAATGT
>NIPQ01110582.1:0-15204 GCA_002806875.1 Lepidotrigona ventralis hoosana | reverse complement strand
TACAAGTTTTTTTCTAGTGGTTTGAATTTTTAAAAATACATTGCTTTATGTCTGGAAAATTTCTAACAAAAATTATATGGTAGATTGGTCATTTTAACTACTTTGATAATTCTAATGTTAACAAGGACAGGAGAACAAGGACGAAGAAATAGGGATGGAAATTAAAAATAAATTGGTTGCATTAGGGAAGGAATTATCTTTCGAAAATAATGGATTTTTTCAAATATATTAGGTATCCATAACTAATGTCATTTTCTTCAAATTTAATAAACACTGCCATCTAGTGACAATAATTTAACTTATTACATCTATATTCTATATTCTTAGTTAAATATATTGACATTTATTGTTAAATTATATTATAGATTAAAACTGCATTAACTCTTAAATAAAATAAAATTTTGTACTACAGTATCAAAAAAACAATATTACTTAACTCTTACTCTTAACGCAAAGAAAATAGATTATGTATGAACAGGAGGAAGAATAAATTGGTTGCACTAGAGAAGGAATTATCTTGAAAAATAGAACTAATAATTTTTTCAAACATATTGCCTATAATTAATGTCATATTTGTCAAATTTAATAAACACTGTTATCTAGTGATAATAATTTAACTTATTACATAACCTATATTCTTAGTTAAATATATTAACATTTACTGTTAAATTACATTATAGATTAAAACTGCATTAACTCTTAAATAAAATTTACAGTATCAAAAGAATATTACTTATGGGTACTTTTAATGCAAAAGAAAATAGATTATGTATGAACAGGTGGAAGAAATAAAGAAATTAAAAATTTATTTAAATTGCATTAGGGAGAGAATTATTATCTCTGGTGGATTCTTTCAAACATACGAAAAAGATAGATTGCACGTGAATGAATATCATTTTACTGCCTCGTACGAACAAGATACAAAGTCTAACCTAACTAATCTATACATTCTAAGACAGTCCGGGCAAAGATAGTCCAATGGAAGGGAATTAAAATTCAAGCGACGATCTGAAATCTTCGGTAGGAAATGGCGAAGCAGCGTGTGTGGCACTTTGGAGAGAGCGGTGGGAAATATTTGCGCCGACAACGTTTTACATCGAAATGGACGTGTAACGGGGCCTTTTTGGCAGGCGAGCCGCGTTCCAAGCGGATTGCCAGGACGGGATGCGGCGCGGCGTGTCTCGTGTTTGCCGCTACCAAACTCGGCAATATTTAAATGGGATTGCGTTCGGGAATGTAATTGCTCGGGCAAACACGGCCCGTGAAACGTTGGGACGGATATGGACAGAGAGGAGCCCCCGGGCTGACAGACGGGGAAAACCAACGGCGTTGGGGTGAAGGAGAGAAATCCGACGTGGATGCGCAAACAGCAAAACGCAGAAGAAAAGAAAATGGTAGCTGAATGTAGTGGAGAATGATGCGTCGAGGATTTTCGTAATAAAGAGACTTGTAATTCCGTTAGGAGATGGACGAAGAAGATTATGGTTAGGATGATCGAGCAAGGAGCTTGCAAAGATAGAAAATTAATTTTTTCGCAACACTCGGAGAAACTTGTCTCGCAATAGTGTTAAATAAAGAAGTAAAGAAGTTTCCGCGAATTAAAATCTATTTTCTCGATTCGCTTCGAAGTACAAACACGCGAGTACACGAAAGTTCTCCACCATCTTCAGCTGCTCCTGTGAAAGAGCCAAATATATACATAATCGAAGCCAATCCAGGGACACATGTGTATCATCGACCCCTAGCGAAACCGTGAAAGACACACGGAATCCAGGTGAATGGATCCGAAGGACGGAAAAAGAAGAGGCGAGCCGGCGAGCACGGGAATGGAAACGGACAGGAAGAGGAGCGAGTCGTATTCATTGAATGACGCTTGCGTACAAGGGGATGAAAGAGAGAGAGCATCGACTCTCGAGAGAAAGAGGAAGTCGAGAAAGAGAAAGCAAGGGAGAATTAACACGCGTGCAACGAGGACAACGGGGTAGGATTGGTGGCGAGAGGGAGGAGAGGAGAGGAGAAGAGAGGAACAGGTAGAGCAAAGAGAAGGGAGAAGCCAGGAGAAGCTAGATGGAAACGGTTTGGAGAGGGAAACGGCCTATAACGCAGGCAGACGGAGCCAATCAGGGCGCAATGCGATTACCTTAACGAGAAATCCGATTACTTATTCATTCGCCTAACTCGAAATCAGTTTAACTAATCGTTTAATTCGGTAGCTAACCCACCCCCCGCTCACTCCCCTCTCCGCGCCAGGATTTTCGAGAGAGACGTAGGTCGAATTCTCTCTCTCATTCCTCTCTGTGGATGTTGGTTGGGTGTGGTGGCCATGGGGATGGATGGATCTCCCCATCTAGCCTTCTCTGCCTGGCCAAATAGAGCCGCACACGCGCAACCACCACCGTCGTTTCTATACACGTGCTGTGCTACCCTTAACCGAGAAGGTAAACGAGAGACAGAGAGAGAGAGAGAGAGAGAGAGAGAGAGAGGTGGGATACAGGCGGTGGGGAAACAGGCTAGGAGGAGAGAGGCCTCATTCAATTCAATTACGTAATGAATTGTCGTGTCTTGAGTAAACACCCTTCCTCACCGCGACTCGCCGCCGGAAAATCGCCGCACCGCACCGCACCGCGTCGCTTGAGGATATCTTCTCCTAGCACGAGGAGGGGATGTCGTGGTGGCTGCGTGTACAGCATCGTTCAGGTGTAAGGATGATGTTACGGCGATGAATTAGCAAAAGCTGATGGAACAGTTTTAGGACGATAGCTATCTTTATCCTTGTTTCTCTTGATTTATCGTCGATAGGCAGATAGTCCATCGTTCGAGAATTTATTTCATTATTCAAGACGCGAAGATAGTTGTCTTTTTATTGAACTTTCCTATCGTAAGTTACTTAATTTTCCCTTCCATCGTCGGAGCGGGTGATTTAAATTGAATTTGATAAAAATGATAAAGACGATCAGCTGGTCGCTTTGACGCGCGCATTGAGCAAGCTTCCGGCATGTCGTCCGTTTCACTTGTTCTTAGATACGTACGTGAGTAAGTACTTAAGCAAGTCGCTATCCACGTCGATCGTTTTCCATCGCGATGCATCCACACGTGGATGCGCGCGATATCGACGTCCCCCCGGCGCTGCTTTCATCTCGTTTGCAGACTCGGTATCAGCAATTCCGGTGTTCTCTCAGAATTAACAGAGCCGGGGTTATTCGCAGGTTTGCACAGGAGACCAGAAACGGTAGGCGATCAAAGGAAATCGAATCGGTATTAGCTCGTAACTCGAGCTAAATCGCACGTTCCCTCGGTCGTTCTCGTCCGCGTGATTATCATCCACATTCGAGCCGTTTCTTTTTTCTTTCGAAAATGGTGCAAGCCCACTTTCGAAGGAAAAAATGAGTTAATAGTAATAGTTTTAGCGAAGCACGGATGTCTTCTTTTTATATTTATAATAACAAAGTCAACGGTGAAAAGATTCGACTGAAACTTCGACGTGTACATTTTCGAGATCGATCGATAGATTTTACATTTTCCTTGAAGAAATTTTTATCGATACTGATCGATACTCTGGTGTGCCGAATCTCGATGTTTCTTTGTTTCTTTCTTTCGCACATTTTGAAGTGGACTTAAATTTTCAATGTGACGCACACACGGACAGAAGGACGTTTTTCGTCCGTAAAAAAAAAAAAAAAAAATGGCATCCATTCGACTATCCAGGCTACAAATTTCCGGTATAATATCGCTAAAGGTATCGTATTTGATTAATCAGAAAAATCCCGAGAAAGAAGAGAGAACTCTCGTAGGTTATGCTACAACCTGACAGAGCTTTCTCGAAAGTTCACTTTCAAGTTCTCGAATCGACAGGATGCATAAACGAATTACCATTAATCTCCAGGAAAACAGGCATCAGAGATGGTTGTTCAACGGTTGTTCGTTAATGCAATCCGTCAGATCGTTTTGGTTCCGGAAGTCGAAGGATCGGCCGATCGAACATGGCGCAAGCAGCTGCGGAGAATCTTCACCACCAGCCGTGAATCTCATTTGCAAGGGCACCTCCAAGTGTCTCGAACTTGAGAAAGCTGAAAGGAAACCAAAGGGAGGATTGTTTCGTTTTAAAAAACAAGCAGAGACACCAGGGGAGAAGCCAAACAATTGCAAGAAAGAGACGATGTTTGGCTCGAGATCCAACAAATCTAGGCCTGATCCGTGCATCTGCAGCTTGGCTCACAGAGAGAGAAAAAAGATGAGAACGCGTGATCCAAGATTGCGCGATCCGCGATACCAACAAACCGAAGGGGACGTTCTTCTGTATACGGAACCAACGAGACGACGCTCGATGTCTTCCTGTTTGGAGCCACAACCGAAACCTCCGCCAGCCTACAAGATGCCCAAAGCAGCGTTTTTCAAGCTGATGGCCAATACTTCTCACGTGGTGAGCGATACTTTTGTCGAAATAGTCAATTGAAATTCGATGAAATTTCGGAAATCAAAAAATTCCCTTATCTTAGTGAAAGAAACAATAATTTAGAATATAAAAATATCAAAGCACAAAAAATTCGTCGTTGCACAAAAAATTGTCATTTCTTCATGACGAGAAGAGTAATTACAATTTGTTACTTGAATTAAATTTTTTACGGAAAAAATTAAACATATTTGTAAATTTTACACACTTTGAAATTAGACTTGACTAATTCTTTTCGCATCATTTCTAAATATTTTCTTGCTATTAATATTAATTATTATTAATTAATTAATATTGATTAAGTTAAGCTAGTTAAAAAATACTAATGTTATTTCCTTATAATTTAATTCAATTTTACAGTAGCTGCATATACTTCTAGCGAAACAATATATATATATATATATATATAGATATAGATATATTTACCACTTTCAAAAGCGGCACCACGACTAAGAGGTTAAGTTGATTTGAAAATGTCGGGAAGTTTTAAAAAATATACTGATATGATAACGATTGTGTAAAGGAAAAAAGTGAAATGTTTGTTGATTTCTAGACGCTGCTTAATCGCCCGGCTCTTGCGCAAACATTGTGTGACATTGAGAAAGATATGCGATTAGAACCGCGTAGCCTACCATACGAAGAGTTAAGACCGCCAGAAAGACAGAGAAAACCATTCAGTTGTCAATTTGGAATCCAATCGGAAAACGTTCCTCCGCCGATAAACAGAGACCTGCATTATTACGGAGGTCTTCGACGACAGTCGGTTCAGGAACCTAACCTGCCAAACAAGTTCGAACCTTCGCGAACAAATCAGAAAGAATTGCCCGATACTAGAAGCAGTCCGGATCAACCGATTAGAAAGCGATCTAGAATAGAGCAGTTGAAAATCCTCGTTAGACAGAAAGACGTATCTCCCGTTGTGTCCGGTCCCTTCAATACCGATTGATTCGCCACGACGAAACAGCCGTACGAATTCAAAATGTCAACTAAAGAGAAGAGCAGACGTCGTTCAATGTCAAGAACGAAGAACTAATCTGTATTTATCTTCAAATAAAAATGATTGACACTAGCATATTTATCATTTTGTTGATGATAAACTCAATCTCAAAGATAAGACGCGTGCAAGATATATGGAATAACTGTTTTAAATAGATAGCTATTCCAAACTGAAAAGCGGGTATTTGAAAGCTGTGTTTGAAATATTGCGCCAAAGTGAAGAGCGGCGAGACGCCATCTAGCCCGATGTGATTCCCTTCGTGTGATTCCTTTCGATGGCGGCGTTGTTGCTGTGTGTGGACCCCTATACAGTTGGCTACGGGGCAGTCAAATGTCTCGTAAAGGAATTCCCTCCGCTTGCAAGTCAAAACAAATCCCGCGAATCTTTCGTAATCGGCGAGGTTTGTGCTCGGTCCGTAGTTGGCCGCAGGGAGAGGCCGGGATCGCGAGCAGTCCGATAGGTTACAATCAATTGAGTTTGCTGCCTGGTTCGCCGGATGAGGACAAAAGAGAGGAAACGAATAAAAAAGAAAAACAGGAGGAAGAGGCTAGGGACGACGAGGCTGTACGGTATCGGGACAAAGTGTGGATCGAGGATAACCAAGCGACGAGCGGTGGTGTCGCAGGCGAGTCACACGTCGACGTTGAGATCGGTAAAGCCGCCGATGTCGAGACAGTAGCCGACATCGAGAAATGGTTGAAAACACGGTCGGAATCGGTGTCGAGCATGGATCTCGACGCGATCAAGTCCGGGGTCGAGGAGGGCGTCGACCGGTACCTGGGCGAGGAGCTCCAGCACGCTTTTCTGGAAAAGGACCCTGACGGCTTGTCGATCGACATTGACCTGTCTGACAAGAAGCTCAATTTAGGTTATGATCCTTTGCTGCAAGAACTTCAGAGTGAGAAGCTACTCGACGAGAAGGATAGCTTTATATTGCCAGAATTTCAGCTGGATCATTTGGATCCGCTGGCGTTGTCCCCGGATGACATGATGGTCGCCGGTGAGATTTTACCCTCGACCAGTGCTCAACCTGCTTTGAGCGTTCCTAATAGGGACGTCGAAGAGATGTGTACAGAGATTGTGCAAACCTCCCTGATGAAGAAAGCCATAACACCAGATAACCAGGAATTGCAAAACAAGTCTACCCAAGTTGTGGTGGATGATTTACGTTGTGTGGACAACGCTATTAAAGAAATTGATCTGCAGAAGGACAGTGGCTTGTGTGCTAATGCTACGAATCTCTATGCGCAAGATCTTAGTTCTGAGAACACAGTGGACGAGCTGCAAGATGCAAAGTTGGACGAAGATGATTCTGATAATACAGTGGTTGAACAATTGAAAACGAAGGCTAAGGTAAAACTAGAACCACGTATTATTAAGAAACGTAAGAAAATGCCGGAAACAATGGAAAAGAAATTCAACAATGAGATTAGGATATCTGGGGACGATATTGTAGATACTGAGGATGGTGTAATGGCTGTGGTAGCCATATCGACGGATAAAATTTCAAATATGACACAAATTGTTATAAATACCGGCACAGAGGAACAGATCTATCAAGGGAAAACTTCCGAGCTTATAGAAGCTACAGGAAATTTTCCAAAATTACCAAAAATTGAAACTTCTACTGTGTGGAATGGAACGGTGGAACATAGTGCAGAAAATCCCAGTAATCAACACGAGATGATAATATCCAATGCCTTGGAAGAATTAGGTATCACAGATGATAACTTGCAACCAATATCTGTTAATGAGCATGGGAAAATATGGCTTTGCCCCCGCGACGACTGCAATAGACAATTTAGCAAACTTTATGCTCTGAAAGGCCATTTACTAGCACACTATGGTGTGAGACCCTTCAAGGTAATCTTTTTTGTGTTTTTTTTTTACTTTCTTTGACCTTTGCTTCATTGGTATTTCTATTTTTAGTGCGACTTTGAAGGATGTGCCTGGGCATTTTATTCAGAATTCAAACTCAAAAGACACAAAGAAACACATTTAAAGCGCAAAGACTATGTTTGCGAGGTAGAAGGTTGTAATCGCCGATTCACTACGATTTATAATTTGTGGAGTCACGCGAAATTGCATACCCGCCCAAATAGAATAGTATGCCAAGTGCCAGACTGTCAAGAAAAGTTCCAGACGAAGAGAGCGCTGGAACTGCATATGAAGACTCATGATCAAAGCCATGCTCCGTACGTTTGCAAACACGAGGGATGTGGCAAAAGGTACTACAGTAGTAACGCTTTAACGTCGCATCAAAGATGCCATAGCTATAAGGAAGTAGATGTAAAATGTTCATGGCCAGGTTGTGGTAAAGTATTTGATAAGCCTTGTAGGTTGAAAGCGCATATACGTTCGCATACAGGCTGTAAGCCCTACCCTTGTACTTTTCAAGGTTGCCAGTGGGCTTTCTCTTCCTCTAGCAAATTAAAGAGACACCAAAAGAAACACACCAATGAACGAAAGTTTGTGTGCGATATTCCATCCTGTGGAAAAGCATTCATGAGGTCAGAACATCTCAAGGAACATAGATTGACTCACAAAGAGGGGAGGTACTTTCAATGTTTTATATGTAACGCAAAATTTTCTGCAAAAAGTAGTTTGTACGTTCATATAAAGAAGCATCAAGTTAAGGAAGAGGTGGAGATAAATTCGCACGACAACATCAATACTCGATCCAAAAAGATACCATCGATAATAAAATCAAAAAGGAAGTCAATAAATCTGAATGTAAACGTATCTTGTCTAAATGAGCCTACGCTAACGAAAAAATCTGATCGCGATGATACGATAATTGAAAATAACGATGAAAATCAAACTAAAAACGATATAGTGCCTCTACGAGATCCATCGAAGACCTTGTATCATTGTCCAGTTGAAACCTGTACGCGTTCATATACCACAAAGGCCACACTAAGAGCACACATGTTAAAAGTACATGGCACTCCTGTTGAAGAGTGTAACAAAGCAGCTAATAAAATGCCTGAAGATTCCGTTTGTAGCATGGATTACATTTTGTATACTACTCCCTCGGTATCGGAGTCTTCAGAGCAAATGATAATGGTAGCACCGTGCGATGCGGTTATTGTCAGTACACCCTCGGAAACGGATCGCTCTCTTCCTGAACCGGAACCGCCACCTCTTAACAATTTAATAAAAGCATCGGAATCTTCGTCAAACACTGCTACGCACAAGCAATTATCCAATCAACATGTAAGAAAAGATCAGGGCTCTGCACGAACTGATTTGACGTTTTCCGACGTGTGGAAATTAAAGGCGAATGGTGCTGTATTAGATTCGGTCGTCGGAGCATCCGATGTTGTATTAGGTACAAGTGAGTTAGAAGAGGGTTTGTTGCTCACTGAGGAATTGCCTTCAATGTATTATCAAGACGATGTAGTGGGAACAGAATATCAGGTACTGTTACTCGATTCAGTATCATCAGAGAATACAATAAATCTACGGGGACTTGAGTAATAATATGTGACTGTGCTTTGGAAATGGGTAAAAAAAAAACTGATCATTGTTATTTTCTAATATAGGCTAAGTTTTAATATGGTCTGTGATCAAAAGGCTTGTTTTGGCCTTACATTCATTTATACTACAGTCCATAATTGCTTCAAATCGTTATTTTATTAATAAATTATTGCTATTTTTCCAAAAAGTTTATTCACTGTTCTTCTATTGTATATAAAATTCCTAGAACCTTGTGTATATAATAGCCAATGTATAATAAAATTTGTTTACTAGAATTAAGAAATTGAATACACATTTTGTAAGGTATAAGTAATTTACATGTTGTAAACTTCATACATTGAGGATTTTTACTAATTGTATAATAATTCTATAGTTGAACATTTAATAAAACAAGATATGCCAAAATATCAATGAAAACAAAAAAATCTGGAATGTTTTTATAAAATTGGTATATAATACAATAATTAAAAAATAATTGGACAATACAAACAACATTGAATTAGATACTCTCGTACCTACAAATGAGTGTACTTGCATGAATTTGTATTCATAATGTATTTTCATAATTAGCTAAAATGTAATGCTTTAATTAACAAACTTATTAACTGTACATTTGTTTATTTGACGTAGTATATTTCCTGCATTTAATTTATATTATATTTCCAAATCTCTTTTTACAGCGATTTAATCTCTATAATGTATGTATTTGTTAAAAAAAATTTTTTAAATACTACTTTATGAATATAATAATCGTGCATATACACACATGTACATTTTTACGTGAATACTTTATTTTCGTTTAAATACTGTAATTTATCGTTGATATGATATAATTTTCATTAAATGAAAACTTTATTAAACAAAGGGAACTTTCCCTTCCTTCATTTAGGCACTATTTGCAATAAACGATTAACAATAAAAAAATTAATTTACCTAAAAATATATAGATATGAATATGTGTACAAACACACATGCATATACATATATATATATATATATTATATATATATATATTAATATTATAAATATATATTTATACTTCAAATTATTTTGAACGGCACAAATATTAATGAAAAATGCGAGTAATATTTCATTTTAGGACTGTGTAAAAAATTGCCTATTATCGTCAATTTTCAAACAATATCGGCATGTTTTTCCATATTATAAGTCTGTGTTTCCGCATACGGTTTTCCTAATTTCTTGTCAACCTTGAAATACAACCAACTCTTTATTTTCTCTAGAAAACAAAACGTGGAATGTAACATGGACATCAAAATAGCTTCGCCTAGGCACACTAACGAAGCATGAACAGGCTTTTTCCAATCGAGAACTTTATATATGTAATGGTAACCATTCTTGTCTAAACCTCCAACTAAATAATATATTAGTGAAAACACCGTATATACAAACACTATGATTAAACACCACCAGATGTTCCTTAGTCGAAATGGAATGCTTGTTACACAAAAATCTATTATCATCAAAATGCTGTTACAAATGTGTAACATGATGTTCAGAGGATCCAAATGGTGGATCCTGGGGTCGAATATGCTACACCAATAGGTAATAGTAACAGCAAATGCGGTACTAGTAGTTACAACATAAAGATACCAGTAAATTTTGTCTATTGATCCTAGCATTAACGCAGAAGGATCAAAGTCTGATATTTTTTGCAATTTCCATCTTCTCAGTACGAGAAAACAGCCAAGCAAAGCTTGACCAACGCCTAATACTAAATCCCAGTTGGTCAAATAAATTGGCCATGTGCCGTATACTGACATAGGTTTTTCACTACCGATTTCGAAAATTGAACACACTAAAATACAAGCCCAGGCCAAAAAAATTAACCAACGATAGAGTAGGTACCATGTAGCTACATGTTTCTGACATTTTGGCTCGGATAAGACTCGTGGATGAGGTGGTTGATCCTTTCTATAAAACCACTTCCTTGCTGCTTCCTGGCACCAGAATTTATTTACCATTGCTCGACGACCTGCAAATAAATAATATTTATCACTAATGACGTAGAACGTTTATAAAGAAAACTGTTACGTACAATGAGAAACAAATATTGTAGAAGAAATACTGTTCACCGTGTAACGTTATTGAGGCAAATGCTGTTGCGCATGTTAAAAATTACGAAACATTAAAACCGATTGATTACTGTCATAATCTCTACTACTTATGTGTAATTAGTGAGAATATTACAGTAATTAGAACCCTGTTATCTCATTTTAAAATTACGAGTGATTATCCTGTATAGTAGACATGCGTGTTCGTTCATTTCCGGTGAATTTCCCGCTTAAAAATTTTGAGCAATTCAAAACCGAACATCGGATGATAGCTGATATACAAATTTCACACTGTCTCGTATACGAATATTAATTTCTTGTGCAAAAAGAAAGGATAATCGCAATGTGTGTGAATACTTTATGCAATGATAAATATTGTGTCGTGACAGAATCGTATACAAGGTAATTGCGTAACATTGCTCTCGAAAATCGATAATATCAAAAAAATAACTTACATAGCGAACATTGTAGGAGTGAAAACAGAAATCGTTTTGGAATCACCAAACTGCTAAACAGCGTTAATACCATCTTTTATATGAAAGTCTTATTCAGGGTCTGACAAGTCGAACATAACCTCTAACACGTGATTAGTAACCATCCATGGGTGCAGCCATGTTAAGTCTATTCAAACAAGTTCCATTTTACCGCGAAAAGCAGCGTTTATTTGAACGTCACTATCTCTAAGTAAAGATAAAATGTGTCAATTTCTCTATCAATGCTCCTCAGTGACTAAATGCCAGTTTTACGTCGCGAAGAACATTGATTTTTTTTTTCTCTGTTTAAATACAGATGCTTATATGTATATATATGTTTGTAGATATTACATTTTAATCTAATTTAATTATATAGCATGAATATATATATATATATATATATATATATATATATATAAATATATATATATATATATAGTATGATTTATAAATTGTAACAGGTTGAATGATGCCAAGAACTAAGTCACGCCTCTTATTCGAAAGATTGGAACGATTGAGGTGGGACAGCCGTGTAAAATCTTTAATCGCATTGTCCAGACACCGGCGCAGATGGAAGCTGCTTTGAAGTAATTAACCCTGTTAACCCATGGCGCTGAGGTTCGCACGGACAGCGCTGTAAGCTCACGCACCGCGCATATGTACATAGATGTGTAGAGGTCGTGACAGCACGGTCAATCGGCCAATACCAATTCTCTGTTAATTTATTACAATCTTCTATTATTATCACTACGATCATACACAAGCACAGGTAGAAATTTTTCTCTCCGACGATAAACAGCCTCGGGAATTGTCACTATTTACAAAATCGGCCATTTCTAGAAGTCGAGATTGACGAATGACGAAGGTGGCGTAGGAATGGGGATTTTCTAATCACCTGTTACACTGAAATTCGATTAATCAATCGATTATCGTCTCACTCGGAGAATTAATAATATGAAGAATACGATTAAATGAATGCATTTGGGGAATTTATGTAAGACACATACACACACACACACACACACACACATCACTGAAATTTCACCGACGTTCTAATGGTAAAAGCTTAAGAAGATATTCTAACCGAGCACAGATCTGTTTAAGATACAAGGTACAATTTCTTTTATCTATTTAATCACATGTGTAATACTTACATGAAACTAGTAATTCTTGAATTAACAATGAAACTCCCTCGATTCAAATTGAACGACGATTCGTTCTGCCACTGACACGTGACAGAATGTTGCGTTATCAGCAATCTATGAAGCCAATTATATCAACGTCGATAACGATCTATTATCTGTGTATCATATTTTTGAATTATCAAATCTGGCATTAAACAGAGTGTCAGAAATTCGACGAAGATAAACAAATCCATAATTTCCCAGTAACAATGATTTTTTTTTAGTTTATATGATAGAGAACATAGTAAAAAGAGAAAGAAGAAAAATAACGTAAAAAGATCACGAACCAGAGTGAAGCAGACTCCTTGATAGTTGCGACACGTATTCTTCGATTCGATTCGATCGATCCTCAACCACCATAAACACACGATCTGCCTGCACGATAGAACGCCTGACCCGTCACTGACCAATCTCCTGGCGAAAACCCTATACCATGGGTATGAAATCAATCCAATCCGTACGTTACCCTTTCCCTTCCTCCACCCTTTGCTAATTATGTATTTAAACCGCCCCTGAACGACCAGCTTCGCTGCACACGTTCACCGAACGTACGGTACTCCTTTTCGTCCAGCCATCACGGTTGATGGCGTTCATTTAGAGTTTCACATCATTATTTTCAGAAAATAAATACATGCACGCACACACACTCACACACACGTGTATACAACCTGTCCTGTTTATACAAAACGTTCATCATTTTGACGATTCGTAATTATTTGGATTTAAATCTTCTAACAGTTCCAATGATCAAGAATGTCTAACGTTTTTTGAAACGTAGAAAGGGATTGGACGTGCCATTCGAAAGTTCAAAAGATGCCTGTGATGTGTATGTAAAAACAGAAGACACGTATCAACCAAATAAGTTGCATTGAATTGTTTGTAAGACCTTTTATTCGAAAAATGGCCCTTACAAAACGATGCGGTCCCTTCATCGCACGTAAAAGTTGAGGAAATAATTGTACAATGAGAATATCAAGACAACTCGAAGAGCTCTCCTATTACGAAATAAATTTCATTTCTCAGGTACCGATTTCAATTTCCTCCACATTGTCAATCGTCCCGTTAATAGAACAAGAAGAACAGTTACACATCAAAAGTACACAACAGTTACTTATCTTACAATGACACGACTGTGAACCTGCACAAGAACATTGGCTTACTACTTATTCCTTAGGGAAAAGTCCAGAGAAATAGTCTTCGGAATATCTTCTTCAGAATGATCGAGGAACCCGCTTAGCGATCGAGTGACGCGTGTTGGTGAATCTGTTGCAACGCGACGCAAACGTACCAAGGAAGAAGGAAACGAAAAAGCGAGGGAGAAAGAACGAGAATTAAAGTTCGCACCGCATTGTGTTACTGAAGTTACTGAGAACTGCAGATGTTCTTTGATCCTGTTGTCGATGCAGGAAATCTTCTCCGGCACGCCATGATCGTCTATTTCCTCACACTCGGGAGGCATTTGAGTACGGAGTCCTGTTCTAACGTACGTCTGGCCCGTGACTGCCCGGCAACCGGCTCCGCGTGCTTTAAATCAATATCAATCGCTATGCACCAGCTGTTCCTCCCATGTTATACGGCACTGTATTCCCCACAAACATTTTTTCCGACACATTCTGGAAGTAATTACCCAGTAAGGTTGCCTGTTTTCATGAAACCATTACCTAGTTCCATGGTGAACTACCTAGTACCATTGTTTGGTACCCTTTTTCCAATATCAACAAACAGGTTGACATTGATGGGATGAAATTTTTTAGGCAATTTATATGAAAATTTAAATACAATACCGATTCAATGAGTGGATAAATAATTCATTAGCCTGTATTTGGCTTTTAAATGCTTTCGAATACTTTATAGAATAAAGTCATAATTTGCACAGGTTGCTGGGTTTTGCTGGAAAACCTTATATGAAAATCAATTAATAAAAGATGACAAGACGGGGTTCTATCGGTCACGGCGGACAGCTTTATTAGCACAAAAGAAGATATTATCTTAATTGTACAGTAATCACCTGAAGGCACGCCACGCTTTGAATTATTATTTGAACGTGATCTTTTGTTCATGTAGTAACTACAAAGGGTATTTGTGCACACCATTGTATTTTATTATACCATTTATATACTAAAGGTATATTAATCAGGTTCTATATACTAAAGGTATATTAATCAAGTACCTGAATACGAAATGTAAAGTTTAAATCTATTTAATTAATTAGGCCAAAGTAATATTATATATAACTACAAAACTGATAAAAACATGTTTAAGCTATTTGGTTACCCTGAAACAAATACTATTGCTTCATTTATTAACAATGTTTTCTTTGTTAGTAAATATGCTTCTGTAATGTTCGCTATAAAAATAATTATTTGTACTTGAAAGTTTTTTATAAATTTCCTAACACACAGGTACCAATTTATCCATGTAGTCGTACACACAGGTGAATCATATAGATCACGTTGTTGTTTCCAACGTTTGCGAGTCCTGAATTAGGGTTGTCACAGAGTTCCTCGAAGGTTGAACCTTGAAGTCGATTTTAAAATGGGACCGGAAG
>NIPQ01110571.1:0-15089 GCA_002806875.1 Lepidotrigona ventralis hoosana | reverse complement strand
CGTTTTTATCAATACATACCTAATTATGTTCTCGCCTCTTTTGGAAATACTCTTTCGAATTATATGATTTTCATCGCAAATATGTGACAAATAAAAGTTTTTACTCATTTCTGCACACGGAATATTCCCCCCATGTCCGTTCAGTACGGAATTAATTGAGTTCAAATGTAAATTTTCAAATTCGGATTTCTCGAAAACTCGAAGTCTTTAATGAAACAATTTTATTCCTTTTTTCGTCTTGGTTTTTCCATGAAAATTCAATTAAATCTCATTTCAGGCAAAAATTCAAAGTTCTTCGCTCTTTTAACAAATTAAACGGCAATATCTCGTGGCTGCGAAATAACCCAACATTCGCCGTGCAGTTGGTCACTGGTCCATCCACCGTGATCAATATAGACGAAGGGTAATTAATTCTGACGATAGCCAGCGGAAATTTTGGAAAATCCGTGTCTCGGTTAACGACATCGTTTATTACCGAGCCCTGAATGAAATATACCAGGGGATCTCAAACTACGCGCCGACAGAAATAGTAACAAACGAATCGAGTTAAGGAAAGTAGACGTATCTCCCTCGCATGTCCCATTTTCTCCCTTTCAGCCTATGATTCCCAGAGGAGGGAATCACCCTCGTCCTCGCGTTTAGTCACCGTGTCATTCCGAGTTTTATACGCGATCGAAGGTGACGGATTTCCACGATCGGCGGACCTGTTGAGGCCATTATCGAGAGAAGGAGGATAAAGCACGGCACTCGATCATCGAATCGAGTTTATACGAATTCGAACCCGATAGGATGACTTTTTCCCTGGGAAAAGAGAGAGAGAGAGAGAGAGAGAGAGAGAATCGGAACGTCGATAAAACGTCGCTATCCACGCGGTTAACAATTCAGAAGGCCTCGACAAAGGGAAAGAGAAAGAGCGGGTATATCGGTTTTAAATTCTATCGGAATTTTAAAGTCTACGCGGCTCGTTTGCTCTTGCGAGTTCACCCTCGAGCGTGCGTGAAACCCGCTTTTGCAAAGTTCGCTTTTGCAAGCGAGACTGTCGTCGGAGAAAGAGAGAAATAAATTCGCGATTATAAAACGAGCGGTAATCGTAAAACGGGCGCTGTTGCGTACTAAGATCTCCGATTGAAAATGATAATCACGGATCGCCGCGGCATATTTATCCTTAATGCGCGTTAATGTCGCGATTAATACTGCATCGACGTTCGCTTCGAATAAATTTTATCGGCGGATGAAACACCTCGTTCGCGCACGGCAATTCCGCGGGAATTTCCATTTGTGATCGAGCCTTCTCTAACTACAGGAGCTCTAATTACAGGTGCAATCAGTCGGTATACACGCAAACGCCCACACTCGTAGTCACGCGGGTACATCGACGTTGATTGCGACAGATAACCGAACAAAACTGACTACTACCACGTATATACAAACACGTATGTGCATACACGCGTGCGTGTACATCTGTGCGTTGTCAGATTCGCGAAAGGGTTGGCCTTTGCCCAGTCGCGACGCCACTGGCCGGAAATCGAACGACGTNTGGCCTTTGCCCAGTCGCGACGCCACTGGCCGGAAATCGAACGACGTTTTACGCCAGAACGTGGCATCCGCGCCACGTAAGAAGCTCCCTCCGTCGCTTTCGAACCGCATTTCCGATTGGGATCGCGCCGCCATTTCCTGCAGATGGGATACATCGGCCGAGTTATTCAAGTCACCCGGATCAATCGTCTCACCCCTTCTCACCCTCGCTACTCATCGACCGAATCGCTCTGATTCTCCCAGCTATTTTAGGGGACCATTCTCTCGTGTGTCTGCGTTATGTCCGTTTTCTTTTTTCTCTTCTTTCTCCGCCATTTCCCGCCGACTCTGCGAGAAAGAATCGCCCGATTGGCATTGCCAATGGAATGGAATTCGAACAGCGATCTATCGTGACTGAGACGTTCTCCGCCAGCCAGGAGGAATTTCATGTCTTCTCGGCTCTCTCTCTCTCTCTCTGCTATTCGGTATTCTATTTTTTTTTGATCGTACCATAACGACGTCGTTACGTTATTCCCGCGAGTTGCGAGACGATAACGCAGGTACGTTGCAAAATTTACGTCGTTACACGGTCGACATTGTCCATTAAAACGTAATGCACCCAAGAGAGGCGACAAGTTCGTCCGGTTCATGGAGCAAGTTCATAGTTTCAACTTCGTTCTACCAATTATCAGAGCTAAGACCGGCTCCCTTACTTCGACTATTGATTCCCATTTACCAATTGATTTCGATCGTTCCAGTTTCCCCGATGTGCTACGCTCTTATTTAATATTCGCTTTTCCTTTTTTTTGGACGTCATTTTTATTGTAACGTGTTGTGTTTCGTGTCGAGTTGAGGCTCGTCGGATTCGAACATACCGCGTATTTTTTATCGGCATCGTGAAATAATGCTTGGGAAAATTGAAAGTAGGAAAATCGAGATCGAATTGTGAATTGAACAAATAAAGTTGGTGAAATTGTTGCGATTAATCTGTAGTACGAATCGATGATAAAAACACATTCTAGTTCTATTTGAACTTGAAACATCGATCCTTTCGAATTCATGATTATTGAGTACGTATGTACGAGTTATTATATATACAATGAGTTTCAATGCTTTGTATATTCTATCCATTGCGAAGAAAACGATCCAATTAAAGAAACGCACTTATCATTAGAAAAATGTTCTTCGTCAATTGTGAAAACCTTGTTCGTTGATCTTCATAATTATACAAATAAACGAATTAACGTTACATCCTATAAATTTTTCAAAATTTCTGAAAAAAGGATTATTATAGAATAATACGAATTATTATTGAGTAAATACTCCTCTTGTTATGAATTTTTATCTTGACTATCGTACTGAACAGACGCATACTGATAAAGTGAAAAAGTATATTACTTTGAACTGCGTTGTTTCCTTAATTAACAAGATAACGTTTAATTTCGTTCGGAACCAGTTTTTCGCTTCTCCTGAAATAATGCTTATCTAAGAAGATTAAACAGGCAAGGAAACGTTGAATTAAGTAACGAAGAGGAAAGGAGGAAATCGCTTAATAAAATCTGCTCTCTCGCGAATATCCACCGCGGATAGATGGAGATAGGTCAATATAAAAATACTTGGATTAAAAGGAAAGAATGATTTCATAAAAATATCACGTAGAATGAAGAATGAATGTAGAATTCCGAGGAAGCTACGTTTACATTAGGTAATTGAAACGACTACATCATTCGACTGAAAGTAAACTCAGGCTGCGTTTACATTGGACAATTTTTGATCAAAAAACTGGTTAGATCGATGAAAAAAACTAAATAAAATTGTGCACAATCGCAGTGTCAACTGTTCAAATTGGAACGATTCTGATCTCATTATTCTTGGTTATATTGTAATATAAATGTAGTTGAACAGTAGAATTCCATAATTTATTTGAACCAAATTTTGGTTAAAACTCGATTAAATGAACTCTTGCTGATCTTGAATCCACTATCATGTGAACGAAAACTTACTAGTAAAAGAAAAAGTGGATTCCAATTATAGAAACTAATTTACATGTAATACAAGTTCTACATCAATAATATGGGTTATTTTTGGTCGAAAGATAATTTAAAATTCAATAAGAAATTTACGCGGATGATCATCAGTCTTTTTTAAAAATGCATTTTGCAAAGATGATAATTAAACGTAAAAAGTGTCATGAATCACATGTTGCTAACAAAAAAACAAAAAATTGATTGATGTTTATGCAATTTCACATTTTTGTGAACATAATTAAAGAAATGGAGGCTGAACAGAAATTTATTTCCACTACTAAATATATATCATAACAAATATCCTGCTTTCAATATTTTATACATTTCTGCACATTTTATACACATTCTCTGCATTTTTGCTGTATTAAATCTCCCATAAATGCGTAAAAATCCGCAGTTCACTGAAGAGGATCTGAATTTGAAAAACTTTTTTGTAGCATGCGATGTATATATATACATATAACAAGAACTGTAATTCGGTATTTCATCACATAACAGTGATTGATTAATAACAGGAAAATAATTGAGATATACGAGCTATCGTGAAATACTGAAAATCGTTGTTCAAAATCATCGAAACAGATAGATCACAAAACGTTAATTTAGCTTAATCGATTTCACGAAGAATTATTCAAATTTCCAAAAATTCGGGAAGCTTCTACGAAAAATTACTAATTGGTAATTTTCAACATCTGACTATATATAAAAGACCACTTGTACTTTTCGGTTCTTCTGAGAGAAAAACATGGAATAACCCAGTTTTCTCAGTTGCGCCACTTTTGTCGCACGCGTGACACGAGAAAAGGAGAGAACGTGAAAGAACGAGGCGTTCGTTGGCACGTTTCATCCCAGGATCTTGATAGAGGAATCCAAGACGAAAGAGAACGTCACGAAGCCAAGAGAAGCAGGAGACAGCGGGTAATCGCCCGTTGAAAACGCAATTTGAGGACGAAAGAAAGGGGCAACAGAAGTGACAAAAAGAGACAGGTTTTCCCTCTAGTTGTAGCAGATAGTAAAGATCCCCCGGATGGATAGAGCAATCAGTCGCACACCTTCTCTCTTCCTCCACTTTCGCGGGAAATCCTTGCACACAGTTGATCGCGATGTAATTTCGAGCCAAATGTTATACACATACACGTGTATAATAACAGTTCGAAAAGTCTTAAAATGTAAAATCTCGTATGTAAAAGAAAGCGATATGCACTCTTGGTAAAAAGTTTGGACGTGTCACGCAAGCGAATACTTTCATTTATTAATATTTGTCAGTACTGAGACTGTACTGTTATTAATTATATATACGACGTTTGGAATCTGAGGTGATGGAACGAAATTTCCGCATATAACTCGTGCTTTATTAAATGAAAATTCTGTTTTATAAATAATACGACTGCGTCAACGAATTAAAAGTAACCATTGCTGTTGTTCACGAGAAATTAAAAAATGATTCTATAAAAAGAGGTCTGTCGACATGGTCGACATTTTGGAAACAGTTCCTATATTAATTTTAAAAGTATTATTTTATAGAATCACTCGGCTCAATTACAGATAATATGATACTGGTAGATTAATACTGGTAGATTAATAGGAATACTAATAACAGATAGTAGCATTAATTATATTTATAAATACGAACAGAAATAGAAATTTATCAAAGATTCAGATCAAAACTTAATGAAAATTCGAAATTGTTTCCCTTTTCGTATGAAAAATGTTATTTCACAGATTCGACCGAAATTCACACAAGAAATCATCTCGTGCTCGGCTGCAGAATTCACCAATGTAGCTTACAATTAAAATATTCACGCTTCTCAGAAGAACGTATGAAAAAATTCTAAAAATTTCCATCTGGAAACAAAAGGATGGTTCGTTCATTCCGAGCAAAAGTGTACGACTTCCGGCGAACGACGTCGAACCGGCTGGCACTGCAATGAGATAAAAATTACGGGATCCATCGACTGATAAGTCAGATAAGATTGCAAGTGGCGGAATCGAGGATAGATAGGATCGCGATGAGTAGGCGTAGCATGAGCGAGAGAAGCTACCAGATTACAGGAGGAACGCAGGATATCCGACGATTACGTGAGAACGTTCTGCCATCGCGACCTTGACGGTCGTTCATTCTTCTTTCTCATTTGTTCTGCGCTTCCTCCTCTCAATCAGAGAAGGTTCAGCCACCTCGAGATGTTTTCTGTAAGCTGTCATTTCGTTCAGAGTCGGACAATTTAGCGCTATCAGTAACCAACACATCGATGATCGAGGGAGAAACAGTGGTTAGAAATGGGATCGAGTGTCTCATGAACTGAGTTTTGAACTTTTAATCCTTGGATCCTTGAATCATTTAGAAATATTTCTAACGATATTTCCAAGTCTAATCCAAGTAGACAGTTTTGAACATTTCATGGAAATGACATTTCCAAGTATAGTAAAACTTCATTTATATGAACTGTGTTTATTCGACACAGACCTCTTGCTGGTTCCATTTGTTCGAACCTGAACTCAGTATATGAACGAAAACTCACTAGTAAAGGAGAGAGAATTATTATATAAACTATTTATATATAATACCTTGACGAGTTCATATATAAATGCAGTTCTACTACAGACTAAAATATTAGTGAACAGAAATGGGATCATAGCAGGTTTGAGTCTTCGAAAAAATTATTCCATAAACGTTAGCTTTTTATAATAATCGAAATAAAACTTGAATATATTACTATACCTTTTTATAATAATCGAAATAAAACTTGAATATATTACTATATCTATAATATACCTATATTATAAAAATAATAATCGAAATAGGTATATATTACTATACCTATTTCGATTATTATTTTTATAATAATCGAAATAAAACTTGAATATATTGCTATACCTATATTACTATACGATGCATGTGTATTTCGATACACAGATTAAAACAGGGACATATTCATCACGCGTCTTTTCAATGCACGTACAAATTAAAAAACACGAACGTATTACACACGTACACGTGGTATCGTTAATATACGTTTCAAAACTATGGCATCTAGTGATGTCACGGCAGCTTTTATTTCACAGAATATGATTTTTAATCTGTTATTTTCAAACTTTCTTTCTATCTCCCGTTTCATTAAAATCTTCATATAAGCAATTTACTTCGATGATTAATGAAGGAGACAATACTGGAAAATTATTGAAAATAATTGGCAATATAGTTCATTTCAGATTAGAGAATTTCCGAATGTTATAGGTGAATCATTTTTAGCGTTATAAATCATTTTTAGCGAATCGTATTCCTCGTTTTTCTATATATTTCTGAATGATACATTATTAAACAACATTTAAAAATAAATAAGAACAAATTCCCCATTAGTATAAATGCTTGAAAAGAATATATTTTTAAATCATTTATTTAATAAAAAATTAATTCCTGGAATTTTTATTTCCAACATTCGAGTGTACTACTTGTGAAAGTTTCGACTCTGAAGAACTCTCTCTCTCGAACTACTTATGAATACATTTTTAAAAACCTACTAGCTTTATACGCTCTACGTGTAAAGTGTAAAAATGAAATTGAAACACTTTTACTTTCGAGTGTAATTCATAAAACGAAACTTAAATATCGAATTTGACTCGTAGATTTGTAAGTATTACTTATCTACTATCTTCAACAGAGAGACACAAAATAACTGATGAACGAGTGAAACGTATCATCTTTTAACCACTTAGCTGTGAACGACGAGTACACTCGTCACGAAGAAATAGCAATATACTCGTGTCGTGCGAGAAAATTCGTTACTTACATTAAATTTCTTAGTGGAAAATGAAACATGTTTGTAAATTTTAGCCGCTTTAGAATATTTTTAGACTAGACTTGACTGATTCTTTTTGCATCACTTCTAAATATTTTCTTATTAGTATTGCTATTAATTAATATTAGTCAAGTTAGACAATAAAATCATTGATTTTTCCAAAAAAAAAGCGAACTTTTATATTTTAATAATTTATAGCAGTGTCGTATACTTTGTGTTTGACGAGTAGAATCGTCGTTCTAGCGACACAATGTAGACACACACATACACACACACACTTTTAGAAGTGGCACCACAGCTAAGAGAGATCAACGAATTTTACACGGCCGGAGGAACAGGTATTCTTCGAACAAGGAAGGGCTGAATAATATTTAACTTGCATTGATGGCGAGTATTTGTATCCTTTGTTGGCCGGTTGGCGAGAACTATCGTTTTAGAGGGAAAACAGGAATTTCCCGGTGAGAGGAAGGGCGGCGCGCGTGCTGGAAACAATGGGAATCGTTCGGGCCTTTGTCAGGGCCAACTTTGTTTCGTAAGTTCTCGTTGTAAACGGTGGAGGTAGCAAATCGGAAAAAGGGAGTTTCGCAACGTGGCCAGTGGAAACGGAAGCTGAAAGAATTCTCTGCTGTGTCGTTCCACGACGCAAAAGGTTTCACTGCGGATTCTACGTTCAGAAACAATCCTGTCGCGGCTCCTGCCAAGTTCTCCGGGCATTCATCGTGCAACAACGTAGGACTGGATCTTCGTTAAAGATTCTGCACGCAGAAACTCGGAGTTTTCGAATTTTCTTTTTCTTTTTTGTTTTTTTGTCGATCTTTTTCTTCCGGGAGAAAAGCTTCGAAAGAGAGCACGCACGCAGAAAACCGCACGAGGATAGAAATATCGAGTACCAACGAGCCGACAAATCAACGTCGGCGTGAGAAAAACGAAGCAACAATCACGCAAAGGATCATCCGTTCCCGTCGAACACTCGACAATCGTGACTTCACGCGAGAGGAAGAACACCCGGGAAGCGAGAGAACAATCGAGTCTCTGCGCAGGAAGCATCGTCGAGAAGTTCCCGCCAATTGCAATCTCGCACTCGAGCGAATCTTCGGCCGTCAATCTTGCCAGCCGATCGATAGACAGATGCTCGAAATGTTAACCACGTATAAATCTACGCGGCTGTTGCGCCATCGATCGTCTTTACCTTTCACGACGTTCCTCGTTTGGCAATTTATTCTCTCCAGTTCTTCCGATCTCGGGAACTTTCAAAATTCGCGGGATAACGGATGACAAAAGTTCCACGAAGCTATTCGACATCGACAGACGGTGTCAAACTGAGCGATCAGCGTGAAAATGATCGATCCAGCGAAACAATCGAATACGTAATCGGCATTGTAAAAGACACTGTAGACTTTGTCAGACCGTTCGCGACAAATTCAATCAACAGATCAATTTTTTAGTTAACTTTTCAGTGGACCGAACCGATTTTAGTCTGATGACTGGAATTTACGTCAAATTTGTAATTTGTGGAAATAAAATCTCCTTTGTAATATTAAACGTCGAGTAATGATGTATCATTAATTAAAATTAACGAAATTAATAATATACAAAAAGTTAGATGAAACTATAACGAACCGAATGTTATACTTAACCTTTAAATGGACTATTGGGATAAAGGATCATTCTAATTTTAAATTAATACTCGCATTATGCGTCCATGTTATCACAGTAGAACTCCACCTATACGAACAAAATTTTAGCAATGTCTGATTATTTGAACTTTAGTTGAGCTCTTACTATTATGAACTACCGCTGTGCGTCAATCCACTTATATGAACGCGTATCTATATTTTCAGTAAACGTTTCATGAAATCCTCTTATATGAAGTATTAACTGAACAGAGAATAACAGGTGGTGGGGAGAGATAGGTGGACTCCTATTATATGAACCGCCTTGTGTCCTCCGATTCAGGTTCATATAAACGGAGTTTTATTGTATTTGAAGACTTATATGATAATATCGCCTCGTAATTCCGATGAAACACCTCTATTTATAATATTNTAATATCGCCTCGTAATTCCGATGAAACACAGGAAATATCTCTATTTATAAATTAAACGTAAAATACAACTGTTACTAAACTAAAATTGAAAGTTCACTTAAGGATTAAAGTATTAATTAAACTTCAATACATCTATTCCACTGTTTTTTGCCACTTTTTCTATTCTATTACTCCTGATTTATCTACACTGATCCGCTGTTTAGAATTTTTAATCTGGCAAATAATTTCAACAAATTTGACTTTTTTTCGGCTGGATAATGTGTGTCTTTGATATTATTTTGTACTTGTTAGTATTGTGTTATTTCAAACTAATATCTGATTATTTTAACGCATTCGCAGCCAATCTTTAACCGGACGTCGCAGGCAATTATCAAAAGTCAGTACTTGAAATAGTTGTTGAAATGAAGGAAAACATACAAAACTTGACTATACAATTATATATTATTGACAATTTAAAGAAGTGCAAGTTGAAAAAACCCAGGGAAAATTACTAAAAATTGATACAGAAAATATAAAAAAATTATCTAATTAGAGAAGCTACTTAAATCCACATTTTTATAAGTTAATTTTACTTGTACGTGATATCTAGTAATAACTTTTTTTATCGAAAAAGATATCGTGGAATTCTATGAACTGCAAATCTCAAAATAATAACGTAGGACTATTGACAAACAACTTCAAAATGAAGAGAACTCCGTTTTCAGCCGCGAGAATGTGTCAATAGCTGTCACTTATCTCTAAAGAATAATTTGAAAGTGTGGTTTCCTCATACACGTAAAAACAAAAATTCCTCAAAACAGAGAGAGAGAAAAGTTTCTCAAACATTACTACACGTTACTCGTTAGCAATCCAGCATAATCGCTCGCTGATCGTTCCCACGATCGAATCCCGAATATTAACATCCGTCGATTTCAAGTATTTCGCAAACGTCGAATCGCTTCGTCGTTACGTGGCAACGCAGCACGCCCGTATTTCGCATTCCAGGTAAGAATAGCGACGTGAATCGAGAACGCGCACCTAACACAACTTAGCATCTAGAAGCGTGCTGCTCCTTTCCCCCTCGAAACGCGAGCACGCGTCGTAATCGTCGCAGGATCATGTAAACTCGAGGCTGTTCCGACCCGTTGTGATCGATCGTTCAATGAAGGTGTCCGATGCTTCGTCAATGGCTCCATAACGGGCACGCGGTACACGGACAATCGCGTCGATCGTTTATTTCGCGTATGAAAACGTCGATTGCATACGATAGGCGACTTGCGTCGATCAACTGGCGCCGATCTGTTCCCCGGTGATGTGCTCGCAGCCCGTCGATCTGTGAGTTATTTAAATCGAAAGAATTATCGCTGTGTTCGGCGTAAATCGGTAAACACGCGACTGGACACGAAGAGGATCAATTCGAGAACCGTAGAATCCGAGAGGATGCACCTTTTCATGGTTGTTAAACCGCGCTCCGCCGGGTATTACTACGTTTCAACTCGATGTAATAACGAATTGTGCGGATTGAAAAATTCGAACCTCAGGTTGGAGCGGCGTGGCTCAGGGAGGAAAGCGACGAAATCGAAACACGATCGCGAGGAATAAAGCGTTGGTTTATCTCTCACTGGTAATTTTGCGACGAAACGAAAACTGACCTTTTTTCCTTCCAATCGTCGAAGCAACAATCGTAGAAACAGAGACGTGACATTAACCGATTATAGGAAATGTTTAAAAAAATACCAAAGTAGAAAATTCTTAATAAATATGAGCACAAAAATTATTAATCTCAGAGCTATGAGATGTTTTCGCCAATAAAATATTATCTTCACACCATGCGTTCGTTGTAATTGATGAAAACTTTTGGACGTCTTGTGATAAATTCACATCACGAGTTTACATCTTTTTCTCGATTAGTTCCAGATATCAATTCAACAGGATCTATTAGGATCGTGTCGTATCGAATTTTTATATGAAAATTTTATACTGGATATTTTCGAATTTAATTATTCAAAATAGATTCTATTTGCATTCCTCTTCTAATTCTAACAGAAACATACTCTCTTCTTGAGTTTTAGAAAACGACAAACTTTTCTGAGTATGAATTACATGTTCAGATTGAACAAGGACGATTTTTCAAATTTCCGAAAAGAATAAAGACGAGGGATTTAATTTGAATTTTTACAAGGAAAGAGTACGAATTTGGAGGATAGTGGACGCGACTTTACAAAGATTGTTTAGAAAAAAATAAAATTCAAACAATTCACGAACGCAGAGTATACTAAGCTTTCCAACGATACCAAACAATCTTCGATCAAAGAATAGCAGTCAAACAAACCGACGCGTGTAACGATCTAGTATTAATTAGGTTAATTACAGGTTTGAAATGGAAAAAGTATAATAACTCCGAAACTAATTTTATTAATCCCTTGGCATACGAATTAAATCAAATTAAATGAAATAGGTAACTTAGAATATAAGCGTTGAAAAGAGCCACATCAAATATATAAAAAAATATTTTTTTTATATCCTTACATACATATTAACCTACGAATGTCTCCGAGACGTCATGTCAAGATTCCTTTGCTTTTTTTTTGACGAATATGTGCTACACACTTCTTCAAGTTTTCCACCAAAACGTTTTCAAACACCCTGTACATGGAAGACCATTTATCGTTCGCGTTTCTAGGCACGATGTTCAATGATACGACGTTCGATGCCATCTAATCCCGGAACGTTGTTTAATTTATTATCCCTTTGCTGTAAACGCTTGCAGGTAGTCTGGGGCAAAGCGTGGCGGACGAGCGCGGACGGCTTAAATTTATCTATGGTTTTTAAAGGGCGAATATGTGCCGCTACAGCGACGATATACAGTATCGTTTGGTCCAGAGCTTCCAATAATCCTGGCAAAGCCCCGGGGAGGATTTGTCCAATATTTCAGCCTCGACGGCAGAAGATAATAGAGATGTTAGGCTCGAGCACGAACCGAGCAAAGTGAATTAAATTCCTCGATCTGACGGCAACCGTTCTTTGATCAAACCCCCTCCTCGCGATTATCCTAACCCGTGAACTTCGTGAACTTACCGCTCGATTTTCTTTCGTTCAACGTTGAAATTCGTGCCGTTTTCTGTTCCAATCGACGACAATTTCGTCGTGTTTCCCAGGAAAGAGAACGCGACAACACGTGTAATTATCGCTCGCCGGTCGATCGCGTACTGTCATTCGAACAGTTTTCCTCTCTCCTTGTTACTTCGATGCGTAATTATCGTTGTTACCTCGTAACTACATTCGTGTTTACTCCGTTTTAACTTGGAATAAAAAATCTTACCACGGATATGTACATTTAGAAACTTATCGTTTCACGGATAATCGTTTGAAATATACACGTTTAATGCAAATTCCTGACAGTGTCGTGTAACGTTGCATAACGATGCTTGGGGTTTGCAAAGCGCTCGATAGTCTTAATGAGCGTACGTGTTTTGTTTCGAGAAAACCATATTCTAATGAATATATTTATTTCAAGTCAACGCGTGAAGAACCTTGAATATAAAAATACTACGCTACCAGTGCAAAAGCTGTACGTAACGAATCTTCAACTAATTAATTATTCAATAAAGATAGTTATTATTAGAATTACTAAAGATTAACAACTGATTGTAATAAACTCCAACTCCAATTTAAAATTCGGGAATTAGTAATTGTTATAAATAATTCGTCTGATATGTGTCGGGAAAGGAGTAATAGAATGAAATTTTCAAAACGTAGACATATGGATGTTCCTTCTAGAACCTAGAACAACATTGTAGGATCGACCCCCATCTTATTTCAATTGTATTTCTAAATAGATATTAGAATAATGCGCGTTTATCATCCTATAATATGTATTCTAGTCATCCTACAATAAAAGAAAAGTTTCAGATTAGAAGAAATTATTTCCTGCATTAAAATGCATTTTGGTTTTCTACGAATAAGCAAATAACTTCTCGGATACGAATTATTTTGTACATTTAGTACAAAACAAATTTTATGTTTAACATTACTAGATTATAAAGGTGTGACAAAGAATGTACGCAATACTTTAAACTCTCAAGTGGTCACAGATAACTACAAGAATTACAAAAATTTAAAAAAATTTAATTTTATTCCATTAAATAAATCTCTGACAGAGATTTCATGTCGGATATTTCTCGGCTATTTGATATCATCTCTGACAGCGATAAATTCAAAGTTCAAATCAAATTGATAATTCGAAAATCCTACGACAGCTGTAGCTCGGCGATTAAACGGCAAAAGCCACGCGGAATATTCGTCGGGAAGGAGAATAAAAGGAAAAGAGGAAAGAAAAAGAACATTCAAACATTTCTTCTCTCTACGGCGCTGTTATTTCAGCTAACTGTACGACTATTTAAAACGATCTCTCGAGCCGCGATTCTTTCTTCTCAATTAAACCAAGTTTTAAAAAAAAAAAAAAGAAGAAGAAGAAAGGGGGGGAAAAGAAGGCAAAACGAACCTCTCCGCTGGAACAATAGCAATCTCCGAGCTCTCGAAACGAGAGCGAAGTTCCGCGGGAATTTCTCTCCGGGTTTCAGTGACGTCCGCAGATGGGCTGGAACGCGGGGTGTTTGAACGTCGAAACAGCCGCTTCAACCACGCTCCCCACTGAGAAGTTAAACAGTTTGCCTTCGATGATACTGTCGACAAAGATGATTATCATCCTCTTATACGCGCGCGATCACGTGCGATCAACTGCGTAACACATGTGTCGCTGTTACACGTAATTGCGCGCAAGCGTTGATTTCTTTTTTTTCCTTCCCATCCCGGAAACAGATTCTTATCGTCCGTAATACGGTTCAAGCTGTGTACGCAAAAATTTGTTTATTCTGCTTCGCTACACCTGTTGTCTCTCTAGAATTTCGGCAATATCGTGGGGCTCGTTGCTTCGTACGGCTATTTCGACGAAATGTGCGAGGGATGACGAGTTTCAGAAACAGGATATATTTTACAAATGGACGTGGATTTGAAAATTCTTACGGACGTTGCTAAAGCAAAGAATTTTTATTTACTGTGTGTTATAATACGTAAATACGTAAAATCTTATAAGCGTTGGCATTTCGAATGGCGTCGAAGAGTTTTCGATTAGGCGAGCCATCTTTCTGCTTTTCCATATGCGATTTTGCAATGTTGTGTTGCATTTACGTCAAAAGAAATATAATAAAAATCTTCATTTTTATGAAAAAAATCGAAACTCGAGTTTTATTTATCATCCTTAAAATTTCCCCTGATTATCATGAATTATTTACACGCACGTAAATGTACTTATATACTCAAATATCTTCTTATAGATTAGTACGATAGAATGCCATTTATGTGAATAAATCTCAATATCTGATCAAATGAACTCTAGCTTGTTGAATCCACTTATTTGAACTTTTATGTGAATAAAAAATCATCAGAACATAACCTTGTTTATCTGACACGACTCTTCCAATAATAAAGGTTCACTGGATTTCTCTATATCCTCTTTTTATATATGAATAATATATAATATTTTATATAATATTTTATATATGAATAATAATAATATTTGAATAATAAGAGACAGCAGATAAGTATAATAGAAGTGGAAATCGTACATTTATTGGAGACTCAGGCATTAACTGATTCATATAAAAGGAGAATCCACTGTATTAATTGAGAGAATCAATGGACTATCATATCAGTGATGCACAA